>JARYGA010010303.1:0-31943 GCA_030545235.1 Helianthus tuberosus | reverse complement strand
ACATCACCTCATCAATCAACCTGCAACATGTATTAAATATATCAACAAAAAGTTGGCGAGTATACAAGTTTCGTTACATAGCATAATATAGCATAAAATTGTTTAAAGTCTCATATCCAACATGAATTATAATAAGCAAGTTTACAAGCATGCCGAAATGGTGTACTATATGTTCAAACCCAAGAATCCAACGCGTTAATATAGCCTATCCCAAAGAGTAGCGGGAGGTTAACATGTTTAGCTTAACAATACCCCAAGTTTCGTGGGCGGTGCGTTAATCTTATAGCGCTATAATTGTTAAGGTAGGCTAGCAAAGTTAACGAAGCATATATCAACACAAATAGTTTACATTAGCATACAAGTATAAACAAGCATCATATAGTTTCATGTTAAGCATGGATAGAGTTTAAAATAGTTTTATGTGAAGTGTAATTTAGTATAACATACATGTTGCACCCAAAAGTGATAAAAGGAAAACGGGATCGAGTATACTCATGGTTTTGCAAGCTTTCCTACTTGATAATCCCGCGAGTGTTGGTTGTTTAGTTTGGAGCACCTTGTCCTTCTACACGAAGAAACGTAGGTGTGTGAGTTTTGGGAGTTAACGGAAGATTATAGATTTGGAGTTCAAATAAAATGAAAATAAACATATGAAAATAATCATCTAGCACCCATGATACTTGTTCTTGACACTATGAAACTCAAATGAGTTTAGATGTTTTTCATGGAACAAGGTTCCATTTAGAATCGTGACAAGTTACCAAGTTCTAAGATGATATAATCTATTATCTTGACGAATGACCACTAATTCGTCATCAAGAGTTCGATTATTTGAATGTTACATAAGTATTACATAGTGTATATTATATCATATATGTCAAGCATGAGGTAGGAGGATAAATCCACCATTTAGGAATCTCTTAGTATCATAGAAATCATGCATGAGGTAGGAAGAATCAAGTCTTCCATTTAGGCACTTCTTTGTTCACCACTACACTTGTTGGTGTAAACGACAAGGAGGGTCATAAACTTACAAGTAAAGAATGAAATATGTACAACTAATCTATGGAAAACATCAAGTAGTGTGTGGATTTTCAAGTGGAATAGCCCAAGCTTGTTCCACAATCACACAAACATCAAGCTTTGAGCTTGAACACTATTTGTGGGTAAAACCCTAAACAAAACAGAAAGTTTATGAGGTTTTAACCTCTGATTAACTTGTCCCAGCCTTGTTTTTAAGCCCAACTAACCATTCAATTGATTATGAGCATAAGAACATAGGTTTGATATGAGATAACTCAAGTTTAACTAAGATTAACAAAGTTTAAGTGAAAATAGAAAGTTGCAGTCCCCTTTGGAGCCTTTTTGGTGACATTCAAGACCTTGGTTTCCCATGGAAAACTTGTGGAAATGTCCCCATGGTCAATCCAAGAAAGTAGGAAAAAGAATCAAAGCAAAAGACTAAGTAATGAGTGAGATATGCTCACTTGGATAACTTGATATGAATCTGTTTGCACTTCTGAATAACAGCAGCTTTGTGACTGATTTGAGAGAGTTTAGGATGAGTTGAAAAGTGAAAAATGTAAGGATTACACTTGGGTTTTATAGGGAAGGGTTGGTATAGGGTTTGGTGAGCATTTATGTTGGTGCAGTTGTCTGTCGACTACATCTTAGTTCGTGTCTTAGTTTAGGGTTGATTGTACATTGTTCGGGAATATAGAGTAGTAGTGGTGATTTCCCGAGAAAGTTGATTTCACATATATGGACATGTCCATATGTGGGAAATCACTGATGTTCTTATGTGGGAAATCACATGTCCGTATGTGGAAAACCTAGTAGATGGTTTCGCTTATATGTACAATGGGGGGTTTCGCTTTTGTGGACATGTCCATATGAGCGAAACCTAGTCCCTATATATAGCCCTTGAACGAAATCATTTGTAATGTTGTACAATTCCATACCGAGGTGCTGCCGGTGTGAAGAACTACTTGTATTCGTGTTATAATCAATACAAACAGTAGTTAAAGTGAAGAATCAGCTGTATCTACCTTTGTTTCTTGTTATTCCGCACCTGAAACAGAGAAGAACACCTCTGAACGACTCGTTCGGGTCGAAACACGATCCTTCAAGTGGTATCAGAGCACAGGAATAGGAGTTCTGCAGTATTCAGCTGATTTTCATTGAGATTTCTAGCTTCTACACCTTCTTTCTTCATCAGAACGAGTTTTATCGGTCAAAATCTGCTCAATTTTTCACAGACTGTAGATAATTGGACATAGACAAATCCCTAAAAGTTTGAGGCCTAAAATCGGACTAAAATGGACCAAAATGCCCCCCGAGCTGATTTCGCTCGTATGGACATTATGTGATTTCGCTCATAGATACACTGTGATTTCGCTTTTGAGTGTCAATTGCTGTTAATTTCGCTCCAAGGTCCATCTAATTTTGCTTTTGTGTCACAAAAATTGAGGGATTTCGCTCATGGAAACCATCAGATTTCGATCATTGTGTCAAAGATCTGATTTCGCTTTTAAGGACTTGCTGGGATTTCGCTCTTTGTGCATTAACACCTAATTTCGCTCATAAGGCCACCAAGAATCCTTGATTTCGCTTTTGTGAACCTAAACCTTAATTTCGCTCCTGTGGTTAAATCTAATTCCGCTCTTAATAGTTATTGAATGATTCCGCTCCAAAGTGTTTAGGTTATCAGTTCACGTGATCACCCTCGGTCAAATCAATTGAAAGTTATTGTCTGCCACACTCATATTTGTGGTCAAATGAGATTTTAGTGGACAGAAGTCAGATTGCATGTGATATCGGTTAGTTGGTCATTTGTCAGTGTGTAAAATTGTTGGATATACATGAAAGGTTTGCATAAGAATTAAAGTCATTGACTTTAATTGTTTTTATCGGTTCATTATTTTCAAAGTTGCATGTGACTTGGGATTGAATTTACATTGCGGCCCAATCAAAGAATAGTTATTGGTGTTGTCAGCCCATGTGATATTGTCATCGGCCCAAGTTTCCATATACATCGACAAAAGACAAAGCGGTACAATCAGATTTAATGCAAATGTATTGTTTACAAATTTGATAAAGTGAACATTTGGAGCAAGAAAGTTTGTGTTTTTGTGAACTCTCGAAATCGAAACATGGATTTTGAAGAAGTGTTGGCATATGTGCATCATGAATCTCAGCAGTATATTCCGATAAAGCAAGAAGGAGAAACAGTCTCAGCAAAAGAAGTTGTTGAAAAAGTTCCGGTTTTTTATCATTCGTCTGATGAAGAGAGTGACAATTATGAAGAGGAAATCCGGGAACTTGAATATCTTAAACAACAACTTCCATCTGATCAACGTAGTGGAAAGTTATTTTATGTCGATAAAATTGAAAAATTGAAAGAAAAACAAGATGCAAAAAGAAAGAATCAAAAGGCAGTTATTGTTAAAGAGGAGATCAGAGCTGAGAAAGAAGTAAAAGCAGCAACAACAGAAAAGCAAATCAAACCTAGTGTGAAAAGGCAGGTTGAACAAGTTCCAGCTGTCAAGATTGAAAAAGAAGAATCTGAAAAACCTGTATCTGTGAATCCTGAACCAGAGTTAAAGAAAGAGGTTGTAGAAGACGCACCTATCTTTGATCATTCATCAGAAGATGAAAGTGTTCATGAGGAAAAGAAACGGGTTGAAAATATTTCAGCTTTAAAGGTTGAGACAAAAGCTGATAATAAACAGATTCTTGTTTTGCTGAAAAATTGTGAGAAGTTGACATCTGAAAATGACAAACTCTTGAAGGAGGTTGAGAGTTTGTCATTAGAAAACAAAAATCTTAAAAAATCAGAAAATGTTTTGAAAAATCAAATACAACATTTAAAAGATGAAAAAGTAAAAATTGAGAAAGTTTATCAAAGTCAAATAAAAATTTTAGAAGATGAGAGAGATTTGTTTGGTAAAAACAATCTTGAAAAACAAATTGCAATCAATTCTCATCTTGAAAAGATTATTCGACTTGAAAAGGAAGCAGAGTGTGCTCAAAAGAAAATCAAGGAATGGGAAGAAAAGTTGAAGGTGTTTGTGAATACTTCAACTATTCCTTGTCCAAAACCTATTAATTCAGTTCCAATAAGTGACAATGTCACAAACTTTGACAAAGTTAAAGTTGAAGATTGTGATGAAAAAACTGATGATGATGAGAAAAAGAAAACATTTTTGAAATTAAAAGAAATGTTTAAAGAAACTGTTTTATATTCGACTGAGAAAGGTGAATGCTCAAAGCAAAAACCTGTAAAGAAGAATGTGAAACAAAAACAAAAAGATAAAAAGCCGAAAAATTTTCAAAAAGAAAATAAAAGCTCATCAGTTCAATCATCCAATCAAAACAAAAATTTAAACAAATTGAAAAATGAAAACTAAAAAATAGTTGGCAATAAGTGGTGCAGGTTGGACCACAGTGCTCAAAAGCCAAATCCAGCAAACATGAGGAAGGAATATCACCAAGCCAAACAATGCTATGATCTGAGCATCTGGTGTGAAAGTGGTGATTGGTATGATAACAGAGTGTGTTACCAATGCGGTTATCAAGGACACATTGCTGTTAACTGCCAGAATTGGAGTTTTGAGTCAAGAAGATGTTTTAACTGCAACATCATTGGTCACATTACCAGAGATTGCCCAAGGAGATCGAATGACAGATTGAGGGCTAAGTCTTAAAAATTGGCAAAGATTCCAGTCAATGTCAAGCCCCATGAACAGAAGGTTCTAAAATCTAAAGTTCAAGAACAGACAATTCAAGAAAAGAAAGTTAAACTTTCACAGGGGCAGAAAGACAGACTGAGGAAGAAGGCGAGAGAGTATCTCGAGAAGATTTTATCCTCGGATTCATCTGTTGGTAAAAATAAGAGTTCTGATGAATCGCTTTCCTCGACTGCAAAGTTAAGCAAGATGAGTTCACCAGATACAAATCTGAGGACAGAAGAGAGAAAGAAGAAGAAGAAAGTTGTTGGCGATGAATCTGGCTCATCAAAGTCAGACAAGCCACATTCAGGCAATGATTCTGGTATGGTAAAGCCAGAAGAGCCATGTGTTGAGGTAAAAGTAGAGAATTCTGGTTTAACAATGGATGATGCAAATTTTCCACCATTGTTGAACAAGAATTCAAAATCACCCAAGGACCGTCAGGCTTGGGTGAATCTGTTCAAATGAAAAACCTGACTTGCCGGAGTTCCCAGGTTGTTAAGCGTGGAACAGGAATCGGCACATTTCTTGAGAAATTCACGAAAGTGATATTTCGACTTACATGTGGTAAATCAGGGACATTAAGTTGTACCTGATTTTCTACAAAGTGATTGTGTTGAAAAATCGATAAATGTTAAATCCTACAAGTGGTTAAAGAAAACAAGGTGATGAAATCCCATGTTTGAGAAATGACTCACAAAACTTATTTTCCTGAAAAATCATTTTGATTAAAACAAACTTAAGTGTTTTGAAATCACTATGGGAAAATGTTTTGTTGTCAGGGGGAGTTCTGATTGTTTAAGCCAAGTGAATGGAGAATTGAAGTGATTCTCATCATGTTGTCACATTTCTTGTACAACTTGTTTTCAAATTTTCCCAGAAAATCAAAATTGAGACATATTTTGATTTTAGGGGGAGTAAAAATTAAAAAAAAAATAGAAAATTTGAAAATTACAAAAACATTGAAAAATGAAAAAATGAGTTTTGTTGTCAACAAGAGGAAATGATAGAAAATCAGTGGACTATCACAGCATGCTAAAGAAATGTAAATGTCAAATGTGATAAACGGTCTCACTAAAGATGTGACGGTAGGCTCAGCTAGACTAGTAGATTTGCGATAACGATACAAACATAAATGAAAAAGCCTAGTTCTAGTGGGAAACTCGGTTGAAAGCATAGTACTTAGTTTTGTCCTTCTTGATTGTGTGCCTACTCAGTAATCGCTGATTGTCGAAAGACATAAAACTGGTTAAGTTTGTGAACTTTCACAACTTTGCTGAAAAGTCGCTGTGATTGTGCATTTCATTTTGCAAAGATTTAAACTTGTTTTATTTCTTTATTTTGTTTAAGCATCGGACATCCTCTGCGTATACGTGAGTATCGACCTGGATGTTGTTGCCTAAACGTTCTGCTTTATTTTCTTTGGTGTTTCGTTTAAGCTTTGGATCACCTCTGCGTATACGGGAGTATCGACCTGGTGGTTAAAGCCTAAACAACTTCAACTTGTTTTATTTTTCTTATTTTGTTTAAACATTGGACTTTCTCTGCGTATACGGAAGTATCGACCTGATTGTTAATGTTTAAACATTCTGCTTTGTTTTCGCACAATTCACAGTTGATAAAAGTTTAAAGGCATTACTTGAGTCAGTGTATTGCATGATGAGGGGATATGCTGAGATCGTGGGGTCCATAAGAACTTAGTGCAAATTAATATACCTTAATCGTATCGGTAAGCATTTCGAAAGTTTTTAGATTGAGTTTAAGTGGACAACAATATCGTCAATCTATGTGAATCATTTAAAACTTAAAATGTATAAAGCTTAATGGTGTTGGTGATTTGTCTCATAAACTGATATGATCCTCTTACACAAACTCACAAAAATATTGTCTGTAAATATTTCTTTACTGCATTTTATTTCTGCATTAAAAAAAATAAAAAAAGATTTTAGTGTGTTTTATATTTTGAAAAATCCAAAAAGATTTTCGACAACTGATGTTAGAAAGCTGATATTCAAAATCTCAACGGCTAAACATGATGAACGAATGGTTTGGTTAATTGGTTTGAAATGTCTAAAATGATTCATTAAGTTGAATCAGAATTTTGAATGTTTTAAATTCTTGATCAATTTTAAATGAAAATGATTCTCAAAGGTTTAGTTGATTCATTAAGTTGAATCACAATATTGTTTGTTTGTAATAGAGTGATTGAGATGTGTAGGTTTCTGATCCTGTTGCTACGGAAAGCCAGGATATGCATCAGAACCTGAGAAGAGCTTAAACTGAAAAAGCCAGGATTTGATTTCCAAGGTGATAACAAATTCCAGACAGCGATCCCAGCTTGATGAAAGGGGGAGTCTGACGAGAGTTAGAACCAGAGAAAGATCCAGGTACATGATTCCAGGAAGAAGTTTCTGAAGAAGACCGATCAAGATTGAAGAACTGTCATGTTGAAGACTCTCACTGAAGATTCCGTCAACATTCAAGGGGGAGTCTGTTGGTGCAGTTGTCTGTCGACTACATCGTAGTTCGTGTCTTAGTTTAGGGCTGATTGTACATTGTTCGGGAATATAGAGTAGTAGTGGTGATTTCCCGAGAAAGTTGATTTCACTTATATGGACATGTCCATATGTGGGAAATCACTGATGTTCATATGTGGGAAATCACATGTCCGTATGTGGGAAACCTAGTAGATGGTTTCGCTTATATGTACAATGGGGGGTTTCGCTTTTGTGGACATGTCCATATGAGCGAAACCTAGTCCCTATATATAGCCCTTGAACGAAATCATTTATAATGTTGTACAATTCCATACCGAGGTGTTGCCGGTGTGAAGAACTACTTGTATTCGTGTTATAATCAATACAAACAGTAGTTAAAGTGAAGAATCAGCTGTATCTACCTTTGTTTCTTGTTATTCCGCACCTGAAACAGAGAAGAACACCTCTGAACGACTCGTTCGGGTCGAAACACGATCCTTCAATTTAAGACATTAAACACAAGTTTAAACTCAAGATAACACCAAAATCGCGCCCAAAATCAAGTCTGATCATGTTTTCAGCGAGCTGGGTTGGCTCGCGGCCCGCGTAAGGCTGGGCCTAAGTGGGTCGCGGCCCGTGACTCTTCTCCAGGGTGGTCCAAGTTTGATTTTTGGCAAGAAAGGCCCTCATACTTCCATATTTGCATGTTTCAAGTATGTTTTAGGGTGTTTTAAGTCCAAGAAACATGTTTAAGGGTATGATGTGCAAATGAATCATAAAAACATTATAAAATAAGCATAAACAAGTATATTTGTCGAGATTAAGTGTCGAAATTGTGTAAATTTAGTATATAGATCACAAGTTTGCAAGTTCGACATATTTTGCACAAATTGGAAATAAAGCATCACATGAATAATATTTTTGAATGTATGAACGTGTATGAAGTGTATATAGCATAAGTGTAACGAAAACACGAATTTCATTATGATCCAAGTCTCGGATTTTACAAAGATTACAACGAGACAACGATTACAAGAATACAAAGTTTTCAAAAATAGGATTACAAGCAAAGGTTTCCAAATATAAAAAGTACGAAATAGCAGGGCGTTACACCCTACACATTATAGAATTGTATCATACACAGTCGAAATTTATCCTATACACCTTGAAATATATCCTACATAACTAGTAATTTATCCTTCACAACTAGTAATTTATTCTACATTTTAAATTAAGTTGTTTTTTTTTTATTTTGAAAAAAAGTATATATTTTGAAAAGAAGTTACAAATTTAATGTAGTTAGTTATTAATGGGGAATAATACAAATTAATGATCTATATAAGTTCACCAATATACCTTTATATTAAAATTAAATGCAAATATTAAATGAAGTAAAATGAAGCATTATTATTGGTTGAAACTTTTTTTTTTCTTCTTAAAAAAAATTCTTCTCATTTGAACTCTCCACTATTTATATTATATATTAAACTTTTAGAAACTGTCACGGCCCTAGCCCCGGTTTGACCCGGTCAGGAGCCGCGGGACAGGAACCCGTGGTATTTATTAATTGATGCGACAACGGAAGATTTAACAAGATCTTTTAAAACTTGAAAATGCCCGATTATTTTTATTTCATAATTCGGGATAATCCCGTGATTTTACAATAGAGGAATTTTACTAGGAAATTCCCTTATTTATAAAACATGTTTATTTATTTTAACTGAGCCACCTCTTCAAGATTGTTAGTGTTCCGTAGCACGTTTTCCTTGATTTACAGCAGGTTGCCTGAAACATGTTTTAAAAATATTTTATCAGCGGGGAAATACTGGCGAGTCACTCAATTTGATAAAATGACACATAGTTATAAATTACAGCATAAGAGTGATTACAATGGCTTCTATCTTATTTTTATCTGGCGCTGTGTCACCTGGTGACGATGGCCATACCACTATTGGGTCTTTCCCCAAGTAGTGATGATTATCACTGTTAGGATTTATTAGCCTAACCGTGAGAAATTAGTAATGTGCACAATACCCCACTAGCCAGTGATTCAAGATAACCACGACTTAATCCCTGTAATTATAACCTTTGAAAATAATTGGAGTATTGTAAAATACATTTGATAAAAGAGAATGACTCACATTGCAGATTTATACGGGCAGAGTTTAGCCTACTGATTAGCCTTGTAACCTAATTTAAATAACAATGCACACGAACTAGGTCAGTAACTAATACAGCATTTACGATAACTCACGAGATTAAAACCCTCACAACGAATGACAAAGTTCTATACTTAAACATCCGTCGAATTCACGACTAATGACAAAGTATGGCCCTAATGTGGGCAGCACTTAAACATCCATCGGATAGTTTTCAATCGATCGGACATTGAATCGTAGCAGCGATCGAGTTAATACCCGGTATCATAGCAGCGTTGCACTACTATGGATTGTAATTTCGACTTTTGGACAGTATACTTCGTGATTTTGATTGAAATTTCGACACAGAATGATAGCTCGGGACCAAATCTATTTATAGGTGAAATATGGGTCTCACGCGGCCCGCGTGAGCCCACCCTTGATCTTTACGCGGCCCGCGAGGGCCAGTTAGACGTAGACTAGGGCTAGCGTGTCACACATAGGCCTGCCACGTGTGCGACGCGTGGCCTGGCGTGCTTATCCGGTCAACCCAACTTTGACGCGGCCCGCGTAAGGCTAAGCTAACCCTTACGCGGCCCGCTTGAGACTCATAAACTTTGTTTTCTTGGTTTTTCATGCAGAGTAGAGTTTCAGGGGTCCGGGTTTTTACTTACGGTTCATTTTGGGACATTTTTGAAGGTCCTTACATCCTCCCCACCTTATTTAAAATCTCGTCCTCGAGATTTACTGAAATAAGTGAGGATACTTTCGCTTCATCTCCGATTCTAGCTCCCAAGTGTACTCGGGTCCTCTCTTTGAATCCCGTTTAACTTTAACTAATACTAGTCTTTTGTGCTTGAGAAACGTGATCTTTCTGTCTTCTATCTGAAGTGGTTTCTCCACGAACTTCAACTTTTCATTTACTTGGATGTCTTGAAGAGGGACTGCTAATGATTCATCCGATAGACATTTCTTGAGATTGGATACATGAAATACGTCATGTACCCCAGCTAGCTCCTCTGGTAGTTGTAAGCGGTAGGCAACTGGTCCTATACATTGGATTACTGGGAATGGTCCTACGTACCTTGGACTTAGCTTTCCTTTCTTACCAAAGCGAACTACTCCTTTCCAAGGAGAGACCTTCAAGAGAACCTTGTCTCCGGTTTGAAATTCCAACGGCTTGCGTCGATTATCTGCATAACTCTTCTGGCGATCTCGAGCCGTTTTTAATCTTTCCTTGATTTGAGTGATCTTGTCAGTAGTTTCTTGCACTATTTCAGGACCTGATAATTGACTTTCTCCTATTTCTGCCCAACAAACTGGAGTTCTGCACTTACGTCCGTACAGTGCTTCGAACGGGGCAGCTTCGATGCTTGAATGATAACTATTGTTATAGGAGAATTCAATTAATGGTAGGTGGTCATCCCAATTTCCACCAAAATCTATTACACATGCCCTGAGCATGTCCTCCATAGTTTGGATCGTCCTTTCACTTTGTCCGTCTGTCTGAGGATGATATGCAGTACTTAGATTTAGTCGGGTTCCCATTGCCTCCTGGAAACTTGTCCAGAAATGGGAAGTAAAACGACTATCTCTATCCGATACAATGGAGGGTGGAACTCCATGTAAGGATACAACTTCATCTACATACAACTTGGCTAACCTTTCCATGCTGAAGGTTTCCTTTATGGGTAGAAAATGAGCTGATTTGGTTAATCGATCCACAATTACCCAAATCGCATCATTACCTTTTCTGGTTTTGGGTAACTTAGTAACAAAGTCCATGGTTATAAGTTCCCATTTCCATACAGACATTTCTAATTGTTGTAGTAGACCTGAGGGTTTCTGGTGTTCTGCCTTAACTTGTGAACAAGTAAGACATTTAGAAACATATCTAGCTATGTCCTTTTTCATCCCTATCCACCAGAAATTATTCCTTAAATCTTGGTACATCTTATTATTACCGGGATGCATGGTATACCTAGATTTATGGGCTTCTTCTAAAATCTTATTTTTAATTCTCCTTGTTTAGGTACCCAAATTCGTTTCTTATGGAATCTCCAAATTCCATCATTTCCTTGTTCTAGTTCCTTTATTCTTCCTTTCATTCCTTCAGCATCATCCGTGATTGCTGTTTCTAGAATGCTTTTCAGTTGTTCCATTAAGTCTAATTGTAGACTTAATCTAAGAGCACGAACTCGTCGTTGTTTCTCATGATACTTACGACTTAAGGCATCTGCAACTACGTTCGCCTTTCCTTCGTGATATTGAATATCACAGTCGTAATCACTTAAAATTTCCATCCATCTTCTTTGCCTCATGTTTAATTCTTTTTGCCCAAATATGTACCTTAAGCTCTTATGATCTGTATAGACAGTAAACTTACTCCCATACAGATAGTGTCTCCAAATTTTAAGTGCAAAAATTATGGCTCCTAATTCTAAGTCATGAGTCGTATAGTTTTCCTCGTGCTTTTTCAATTTCCTTGAGGCATATGCAATTACCTTTTTGCGTTGCATTAGTACACATCCTAATCCTAGATTAGAAGCATCACAGTAAACTTCAAAATCTTCTGTTCCTTCCAGTAAGGTTAGAATTGGGGCGTTTGTTAACTTTTGTTTCAAAATCTTAAAAGCTTCCTCTTGCCTAGGTCCCCATTCAAACTTAACTGCTTTACAGGTTAACTTAGTTAATGGCACGACTATTTTGGAAAAATCTTTAATGAATCGTCTATAGTAACCAGCTAATCCTATAAAACTTCTAATTTCCATAGCTGATAGTGGGACCTTCCATTTAGTGATTGCTTCTATCTTAGCAGGATCTATGTGAATACCTTCGTGATTCACCATGTGTCCTAAAAATTGCACTTCTTGTAGCCAAAATTCACACTTCGAGAATTTGGCGTAGAGCATCTCTTTTCTTAACAAAGTTAAGAGTGTATGCAGGTGCTTACAATGCTCCTCCTGTCTTTTGGAATAAAAAAGTATATCGTCGATAAAGACAATTACGAATTTATCCAAGTACGGTTTACAGATCCTATTCATCATGTCCATAAATGCTGCTGGAGCATTTGTTAACCCAAAGGGCATGACTGTAAACTCGTAATGACCATACCTAGTTCTGAAAGCAGTTTTAGGTATGTCTTCTTCTTGTACTTTCAATTGATGATATCCGGAGCGTAAATCTATCTTAGAAAAGTATCTAGCTCCTTGCAATTGATCAAAAAGATCATCAATCCTAGGTAATGGGTATCGGTTCTTAATTGTAACTTTATTCAATTCCCTATAATCGATACACATTCTCATTGGCCCATCTTTCTTTTTCACAAACAACACTGGAGCTCCCCACGGGGATGAACTAGGTTGTATGAATCCTTTGCTCAGTAATTCATCTAATTGCTTTTTCAATTCTAGCATTTCTGTGGGTGCTAACCGATAAGGTGCATTGGCTATCGGTGTAGTTACAGGAATTAGATGTATTCTAAATTCGACTTCCCTATCGGGTGGTAATCCAGGTAGTTCTTCCGGAAAAACATCCGGATATTCTGATACTACCGGAATTTCTTTAAGTTCCTTATCTTTTGTGTTAATGATTACTGAAATCATATACACCATTTCTTGTTTTCTTGAATAACTGGCCAACTTCATTGCTGAAATGAATTTCAGTGGTTTACGTGGCTTATCTCCTGTAATCACCACTAATTCTCCTGTAGGGGTATGTATTTCTATGGAATTCTTATCACAAAGAATTCGAGCACGGTTGGCTACTAACCAATCCATTCCTAATACCACATCGAATCCGGCTAAATTCATAGGTAAAAGGTTTGCAGAAAATTTATGACTTAAGAGTTCTATCTTTTCTTCTCGCAAAACCTTATCTATGTTAACAGAATTCCCATCTGCCATTTCGACTGTAAAAATCTGCCTAAGGTTGGTTAAGGGTAAGTTAAGTGCTTGGCAGAATGAAGTATTTATAAAACTTTGGTTTGCACCAGAGTCAAATAATACTTTTGCATAAACGTCGTGAACTAGGAACGTACCAGCTATTACGTCAGGAATTAGTTCTGCTTCCTGAGTAGTCAACTGGAAGGCTCTTGCATTCTTCTTAGTAGTTCCTTCTGCAGGTTTGGCTTTGTTATCAGCTGGTTTGGCTAATTTCGGGCAGTCTGGCCTAAAATGTCCAGCCTCTCCGCAGTTGTAGCAGATTGTTTCTTTCTTCTTTCTGCAATCTTCTTCTTGATGCCCCGGGATTTTGCAGAAATTGCAATATCATTTGCATATTCCAAAATGCTTCCTTTTGCATGTATTGCAAAATGGAACAGTGGAAGATTGCCCGGTTCCCTTTCTCTTGAAAGTACTACGATTACCCATACGGAATCCTTGGGTAATCTTTTGGGCTACTTCCTTTTTCCTGGTTTCTTCTCTTGTGCGTACCAGTCCGTCCGTTAGGGTGTTAGCTAATTCCACTGCATCGTCAATAGTGCGGGGTCTGGCAGCTTTAACGATATCACGGATTTCGCCAATCAATCCCCAAATATAGCGGGAAATAAGTACCGGCTCTGGCGAGCCAAGGTTGGTACCACTCTCGCATACTCGAAGAATGTCGAAGTATACCCTCGACAGTCTACATCCACCATCCGGTGGTTCAGGAATTTATTTGTCATTTGTTCCTTTTCGTATTCAGGGCAGAATTTTCTTTCCACTAGCTGTTGGAATTCTTCCCAACTCATGGCATAGGCCATATTTCTTCCTTTGGCTTGAAGTACCGTATTCCATCATTCTAGTGCCCCTTCTTTAAAAAGATGCGACGCATACATGACCTTGTCTTCCTCGACACATTTACTTATCATAATTACTGCTTCGGTTTTCTCTAACCAACGCAGCGCCGCAGTCGCCCCTTCATTGCCTGCAAATTCAGCTGGTTTACATGCAAGAAATTCCTTATAAGTGCAACCAGGTGTTGCAACTTTCATTCTTTTGAGAGTTGGGGCTTGCAGTACATTATCATTATTGTTATTGTTGTTGTTGCCGCCTCCGTTTATACTATTACTGAAATTGTCTTCATGCGTATGTTTGCTAGGAATAATTTGAGGTTCAATTGGATTTCGAGCTGCAGCAAGTATTGCTGGAATAGCATTGGCTATTCCCTGAGCAACGATATTTTCGATATCTTGCCTATTCAGAAATTGATCTTCATTGTTAGGCTCAGATTGATTAACTTCATTATCGGGTTCATTACCAGCGTTTGCCATCTGGTAATTAATTTATATAAGTGATTAGTATAAAATAATTAATAATCAAACATAACAAAATAATTGCACATAAGCACTTAAACAAATATAGCCAAAATTGTCGATCTTTTGACGTTCGATATTTTATATATATTATAATAGGCATCCTTACACACTGGTTATCTTACACAAGTTTTATTTTTAAGTTATTTCACATAATTATATTTATTATATTATTATTAAACACATGCTTCCACCCTCACATGCTATCCCATCAGCTGGCATTTTCAGTAACGACGTTCCCTCTCGTCGTATTTTTAGGAGATCTGTTCTCCCACCTCTAGGATTCGATTTCCTGCATCCATCAGCTCCTCGCCAAAATGGTGAAGTTCAGCCAAATTCTCGTTGCTCATCGGTGGATTGGGTGCAGGCTCTGGGTCAAACTGAGGGAGAAAAGTATAAGGGTTGTTTAAAAGATTCTGGAATTCCCAATCGTTGGTCCACCATTCATCCATTTCTCCTAAAGGTCGGGTGTTGACAAGGGGATCTGGGATGACTGGTTCCAAGTTTACTGGAAGCTGGGTTTCAGCAGGATAAGTGAAAAGGTTTTCATTAGCAAGTTTATGGATATCACAACTTGCTAGTATGTAATCTAGTTCTTCCTGTAACAGCATTTCCTCGGCTTGCTTGGAGCGTTCTCCAATTTCTATTCCTTTTCCTTTATCCATTGGGTCCTCCGTCTTGGCAACTTTCCTAGTTACTGGTTTCCTCCTGCGCACACGCCTCCAGTCCACAATTCTTCTTCTTTTCTTTGGCTTGGGTTTCTCCGGGGGTTGAGCTTGAAATTCCATAGGTTCCCCAACATCGGCACAATACCCAGTAAAGTTTTTGGAAACTTCCACATTAACAGAATAGAGATTGAGATTTTGAAGAGTGTCAGATAGTTCATTCATGCTGTTTAGCAGATATGAAAAAAACACACAAAATTCTAGGTTAAAATTTTGTAATTTGAATTTTCAGATAATTACATAATAGCAATTAGAAAATTTAAATATTAATTATAATTATCTAATTTATACAAACCATTTATTGAAACAACACATATTTATTACAACTAAAATTTGAAATATACTAGTGGTTATTTAATAGATTAAAGTTCCTGGCTTGTAGGTAGCATAGGTGATGGTACTGGTTTGGTGATTTAATCAAAAGTTAGCATTTACTGCTATAGTGGCTAACATGTAGAGATCTGCCCATTGTTCATCTAACTCATCTTCCCATGGTGGGTTACTGCCTATTTCCTGAGTTTCCTTATTACTCATCACTCCTTTTGGTTGTGACTTCTTTATTTTCTCTTGAATTTTTATAATAATCCAACTTCTTTTATTAGGATAAAGTGGTTTTTCAAATTGCGCCTTACGAACAAATATTCCTTCCTCAGTTTTTGCTGAGTATCTTGAGAAGTTTGATTGGGATGAGTTTCCCTTATCTTTTGGTACACTATCTAGTTTAAGATAGCTATCCGAGATTCTTTGCTTACCCATACTGTAACTAACAATTAGTCAGTTAAAAACGCATAATCAGAAGACGATAATCAGGAAAATTAAGTATTTTAAATACTTAATAGGCTTAAATCAGTGGCTCTGATACCACCTTTTCCTGTCACGGCCCTAGCCCCGGTTTGACCCGGTCAGGAGCCGCGGGACAGGAACCCGTGGTATTTATTAATTGATGCGACAACGGAAGATTTAACAGGATCTTTTAAAACTTGAAAATGCCCGATTATTTTTATTTCATAATTCGGGATAATCCCGTGATTTTACAATAGAGGAATTTTACTAGGAAATTCCCTTATTTATAAAACATGTTTATTTATTTTAAGTGAGCCACCTCTTCAAGATTGTTAGTGCTCCGTAGCACGTTTTCCTTGATTTACAGCAGGTTGCCAGAAACATGTTTTAAAAATATTTTATCAGCGGGGAAATACTGGCGAGTCACTCAATTTGATAAAATGACACATAGTTATAAATTACAGCATAAGAGTGATTACAATGGCTTCTATCTTATTTTTATCTGGCGCCGTGTCACCTGGTGACGATGGTCATACCACTATTGGGTCTTTCCCCAAGTAGTGATGATTATCACTGTTAGGATTTATTAGCCTAACCGTGAGAAATTAGTAATGTGCACAATACCCCACTAGCCAGTGATTCAAGATAACCATGACTTAATCCCTGTAATTATAACCTTTGAAAATAATTGGAGTATTGTAAAATACATTTGATAAAAGAGAATGACTCACATTGCAGATTTATACGGGCAGAGTTTAGCCTACTGATTAGCCTTGTAACCTAATTTAAATAACAATGCACACGAACTAGGTCAGTAACTAATACACCATTTATGACAACTCAAGAGATTAAAACCCTCACAACGAATGACAAAGTGCTATACTTAAACATCCGTCGAATTCACGACTAATGACAAAGTATGGCCCTAATGTGGGCAGCACTTAACCATCCATCGGATAGTTTTCAATCGATTGGACATTGAATCGTAGCAGCGATCGAGTTAATACCCGGTATCGTAGCAGCGTTGCACTACTGTGGATTGTAATTTCGACTTTTGGACAGTATACTTTGTGATTTTGATTGAAATTTCGACACAGAATGATAGTTCGGGACCAAATCTATTTATAGGTGAAATATGGGTCTCACGCGGCCCGCGAGGGCCAGCTAGACGTAGACTAGGGCTAGCGTGTCACACATAGGCCTGCCACGTGTGCGACGCGTGGCCCGGCGTGCTTATCCGGTCAACCCAACTTTGACGCGGCCCACGTAAGGCTAAGCTAACCCTTACGCGGCCCGCCTGAAACTCATAAACTTTGTTTTCTTGGTTTTTCATGCACAATAGAGTTTCAAGGGTCCGGGTTTTTACTTACGGTTCATTTTGGGACATTTTTGAAGGTCCTTACAGAAACCCCCCAGATAATGGGTCGTGTGCGATTGCACCTCCCACACATGCCACTAATAATTGATTTCCACCTCACGATCTTTAACAATTCATTGTTCCACCACCACTCTACATCCGTCGTCCACGTCCTCCTCCGCTTCAGTCCCAGACGCACACCTTTAAATACATTCATATAGTTTAAGGTTCATGACAAAAATAAAAAGTTAATATTAACTATGTTATTTGTATATAACAATCTGTAAGTGCATGTGTGCTTATAAAAGACTAATCCATGTTAAAACTAGATCACAAAATAACTCTATAAATATGAATTACACCCTAATTATCTCCATTTCTCTTTTTTTTTTAAACGACAAAGAATCTCACGTGTAAACCTACCCTGTTTGGAGTTATGTCCAAGGTCGACTCCTCGACCGCCATGAGACCGTGCACCCTGATGCGTGGGAACCGGATGGAATCCGTAAACCATCGCCCCGCGTCAGGTTCCTAGGTTCGAACCTGATGGGGGCAAGGATTTACGGATTCCATTCGGTTCCTGTGCATCGGGGGGCACAGTCTCATGGCGGTCGAGGAGTCGACCTTGGACATAGCCCTGAACAGGGGTGGGTTACATGTGAGATTCTTTG
Organism: Helianthus tuberosus; assembly: GCA_030545235.1. NCBI lineage: Eukaryota > Viridiplantae > Streptophyta > Magnoliopsida > Asterales > Asteraceae > Helianthus > Helianthus tuberosus. The sequence goes on along the minus strand of JARYGA010010303.1, from coordinate 13,769 downwards.
CCGTTAAAAAAAAGAAAAATACAGAGAATTTTTATGGAATACGTGGTATTATTTGAAATTGTTTATTAGAAAAATAAGAAAAAGATATATATACTATATAATAAAAGAAACCTGTTTTGGGACACTTGTCATTCTCTCATTTAATTGATTAAAATTATTATAATACTAAAAATAATAATATTTAATCTAAATTAATACAAATTCTTATTATTAATAACATCTAATCAAATCTAAAATCTAATCTAATACAAATTTTTATTATCAATAATATTTAATCAAATCTAATAAGAATTCATACGAATTCCAAAGTTGATATTAACTTTCAAATAATTAAAAAACAATCCGCCTAACATCACAAATGTTTCTGTTAAATTCAATTAATTAATTTGTTCAACAATCACTATTATCTTTATCATTCAGTACGGTTAACCGATTTATCATAATACAACCTCTCACCTATTCAATCATATGATTTTTCAATCTTATATTAACTAAATAAATAAATATTAATATTCAATCTTATCCTACTTTAAATATAAAAAAATCCGTTAGTTTAGATTAATATTCAATCTTATCCTACTTTAAATATAAAAAAAATCCGTTAGTTTTTTTAAATATATTTTTTATTATTTGGTATATAAAATCATATTTATTCAACCCATGTAATACACGGGGGTTTTTAAAAATATAATTTTTTTATTATTTGGTAAACAATGTTACATTTATTCAACTCGTGTAATACAATGGTTTTAAAGATATATTTTTTTTATTATTTGGTATATAATATTACATTTATTCAACCCGTACAATACATATGGTTATTGTAGATATAACTTATTCTATCATTTAATATATAAAATTACATTTCATTTAACCCGTGCAATAAAGTGTTTTCAAAAAGATAATGTTTTATTATTTGGTATATAAAATTCATTTATTCAACCCGTGTAATACACGGGGTTATAACCTAGTGATATTATCTATACTATATATAATATACATATCCAAAGGACTTCTTAAGGTCATTGAAATTTCCTTAAAACACCCCTAAAGCATGATGTACAAGTCTTTTAAGCATCAGAAAACATCACTTTCCACTTATACCCTTCTACAAAAACACACGGGATACATTAAGGTTTCACAATGATTTCAATTTTCAAAACATTTCAAAATCGCCCGCTTCCCTGCTCCTCTCTCACTACTGGCTATTCCAGATCTGGATCTAGGGTTTTTCTCCAAGGCGATTCAAGATCTAGCCTTTCTCCATGCACATAACCTCTCTGTTGCCGTTTTTACCTTTAAACATCCAATCAGGTGATGAGGAGTAGCTTTGACGGAATATTCAGGCGAGCTTAAGCGGCGGAGAGATCGTGCAGCGGCTGTACTCCGAACGGTGTAGTAATTGCGACGTGGATCTGAATGAGCAGATTCCGAACGGCGTTGGCCGGAAGGTGAACGATGACGTTAGAGGAGGTGAGATTCGCCGTTAACTCTGCAAGAGGATGAAGATGATGAACCAGATCCGTATGGAGGTTTGTTTGATGATGAGCACTCTAAAGTTCTGAGAATTAAAGAGCAGCTTGAGGATTCAAATCAGGTATAGTTTTCAATGAATCATATGTGTTTATATTGTGGCTTATTAGATTCTTTAGTTGAGTTATTGTTAATGATATTGTGGTTTAGACTGATGATGCTATTGTTGATTTGCTTCGAACCCTAGCTGATATGGATCTGACTTTTACAGTCCTTAAGGTGAATAAACATCATTTGTGTTTGTTACTTTACGTATTAATGTTATTGTATAGAGTTTTGGTTACATACGCTGATATTTGATGATCAAATTAGGAAAATGATATAGGAAGGAATGTTAATCGACTTCGAAAGCATCCGTCAAATGAAGTAAGAGGACTGGTGAAGCAATTGGTGAGGTGAGTATGATTGAGAGTATATTGGATTTGAATCTATTATCTATGGAAAAGCTTATTGTTCTATTGTAGATTGTTGTTGAGCTTGTTTTATCTTTTGTATATGTAATAGGAAATGGAAGGATTTGGTGGATGAATGGGTTGGGTCGAACAATAGTGCGCTCGCACGCTCTACTCTTACAGGTAATGGTTCTTATTTACTTTTGTTCTGTGAGTTATAGCATTTTATCAATCAAGATGTAAGGTTTTGATTTTTATGGTTTGTTCTTGCCGACGGTGATTCGCCTTTGGTGCAGAATGTATCAAGCGGCTTACTCAAAGTTAGATTAAATGGTAACGGGTCAAATGAGTTGAACTGGTATTAAGTGGCCTAAAGTTACTTTAATACATACAACCTCCCAAAATTCTTTTACCCAAATTATTATTATTGACGTAATATAGTTATTTTGAAAACAAGTGTTCTGAGCCATCCTTACCAAAGATTACCCGTTTTCATTTGTTACTCAAATTACCTGTTTTTGCAATTGTACGAGTTGAAATGTTGGTGATTTTGGCAGCGAACACAGAGGGAGGAAGGTATTGACATGGATCGTTTGCAGCCGTTTACGGCTGCAAACAAATGCAAAAACGCAGCCGTTTGCAGCCGCGTTTGCAGCCGTTTAACGGCGCGTTTACGGTTGCAAACGCAGCAGCAAACAGGTGTAAAAACGCAGCCGTTTGCTGTTGCGTTTACAGCCGTAAATGCGCCGTTAAACGGCTGCAAATGTGGCAGCAAACGGCTGCGTTTTTTCACCTGTTTGCTGCTGCGTTTGCAGCCGTTAAACGGCTGCAAACGCGGCAGCAAACGGGTGCAAAAACGCAGCCGTTTAACCGTTAATGGCGCGTCTACGTCTGCAAACGGCTGTGTTTTTACATCCGTTTGCAGCCGTAAACGCGCCGTTAAATGGCAGCAAACGTCTGTGTTTTCATTAATCGGTCTAATCTTGCTTTTAAAACGCAAGAGACGCACAAAAGTGACGAGGTCTAAAAGCAAGGCGCAAAGCGTAAAAGCCGCGGGCTTTTTGTGGAGGTTTTCAGAGACATGGTTGAAAGATCTTGAAAGCTGAATCTCTAAATCAAAGTTAAAGGATGTGGAGGTTTTCAGAGACAACAAAGGGCATATGTACTGGAGGTTAAAAGGGTGTTCGGAGAAGCCTGGTATTCTTCAAGGTGAGCTCTAGATGTAATTTGTTAAAGTTTTAATTGGATTTTAAAATTTACGTCAAAACGTAAACCAATTTGAATTTATATCGACACGTATATAAAAACAAGCACGTAAAAAATTAGTCTTTTTTTAATTAAAGAATGAAAGTACATAGTAAACTGGTTGGATCATACAACTTGTCGTACAACAGGCGATGTATGGTCAGATCTATGGTTTCGGTCTGTTAACAAGCATAAACCTTTTTTATAAATTTTTTAGCGTATAAAAATAATGAAAATTTATAATATGGTTATATACTCGAAATATGTTTTAATAAAGTTGTGGTTACCTTATTCGAGTTGGCGAAATGGTTGAATACAGATATGGTTCAACTTATAGTCAACCGGCTACCAAAAGGTCTTGCTTATGCTCTTTATCAAGCAGATGGGCACAAATTAGACTGCGCTTTGCAGTTTTATCGTGATCAGACTGGCTCTGATAAGAAAGAAATATTTGGAGCTGCTTTACCTGCGCTTTTGGATGAACTCATCTGTTCTGTGGATGTTTATGATTCCGTTGATAACAGCATAAGGTAATATGTCTCATGTCGATTTAATTTGTAAGTTAGTTGACTGCAATATTTTTCTTTGCTAAAATTTCAGAGTAAACATGCATCCAAATTCCAAATCACTGGCCATTGAAATGTTTAGAGGAGGAACTTTGTAACACCTCGAAAATTTCGGTTTCAATAATAAGACGACACGTGTCATGTCAGACAAAACGCGTTGTAAACCCGGATTTAATAAAGATGATTCGGCAGGATTTAAAGTGACGTCATGTTAAATTGTTATCTCTGAACGACCTTAATTATAAATCCCAAGACCCGATTAAATGTTGTACACATCTTTTATACCCTCAATTCAGAAATTGGGTATACAATAATTGATCTGGAAAAGCATGATTTGATCCCAAGAAGAAAAAGAATGATAAACCGTTGTTTTCGGGTCTTGTAAGTTCATTCAATTGCAACAAAGGTTCATGGTAGGGTAATATACAGGAGTAGACACTTATTAGAGGCCCCTCCATGTAAAAGAATGGCTAAAAATCGTGCAAGTGGGTTACATGATCGAAACACCAACAAACGAAATGAAATCTGCCTCTGAGAAGAGGTAGCGCACCGCTACATGTGTAGCGTAACGGTGCGCTACCATGTCAAGTCAACCGGCCCATTATAGCGGGCTAGCGCACCGCTACATGTGTAGCGTAACGGTGCGCTAGCGGTGCCCAGCGACCAGAAACCTGCTGTTGGCTGTTGTGCGCGTTTGTGACCCATTAAACCGGTATTTCTCACATGTGCATGACCCCTAGACACCCCTAAACACTAGAACCATGTGTTGATCACTTGTGGAGGATTGTAGACTTAGTTGTCAATGATTCATGGTGTTTACAAACACTATATAAGACCCATTAACTTGCAAACATTCACATTCTAAATTCTGATCATTGTGGAGCTTCCAAGCTGATTGCAAGACCTCCCTAGTCATCATTAAACACTTGGTAAGTAGCCTAACCCTTCTAAATTAATTCTAGCTTAGTAATTAGCTTAAAAGTCAATATATCGTAAATTACGGTTGACTTCGTGATTAAGTAACGATAGCTCAGTCGTGTGTCAAATTAGAAGTACCGATAGATAGGTAATTATATGGGTATTAAACCCTTATAAGGGCAAGTACCAATTCCAGACCTAACTAGGTCGTTTGTCGGGTCAAACGTTGACCGAAAAAGTCAACAGAATTACAAAATATGATTTAATGCACGATTAATGATCCGAGAGGTGTGTAACCTGTTTTAACCTTAATATAACATGATAATAAGTATAAAAACTTGTCTACGCTTGCCCGACTCGACAAATTTCTGTTAAAACCCGGTTCGGAACCGAAAGGCGCAAAAACCTTGACTTTTGCTTTGACTTCGGTTCTGACCCGTTTTAGTTTGATTCGAAGATGCCTTAGTGCTTCATTAGAGTAGGGTTGCATGTTAGTATAAGTCTCTGTACTTGTTTCGTTGATTATCCGATGCATGCACATGTTTCCGTTAATCGCTTAAATTGGACCGTAATGCCCTTATGACCATACAACGAGAATTTTGAAAATGTGGAAGTACAATAATCTTAGTTACTGATTATTAAACATGTACGTAAATTTTCACGTCAATCGGAGGTCTAGATTAGGAGATATGCGCATTAGCGTAAATAATAAGCTTTTTATTAATTAAACGGCGCGATTAGCGCATAGCCTATCTAAACCCGATTTTCGGTACCAAAACTTTTACCCACTGATGTTAAATAATATTTTGGGATTTTTGAAGATTTTTAATTATTTTTAAACTGATCTTAAGCTAGGCTTATCGCATTGATTCGGTAAATACCGAATATGCCCTTTTAGGCCATAAAACGAGTTTTACGAATCCGTTTGATACCAATCCAATTGCCGCTGATTTAAAATAATAAATAGAGTGTATTGAGCCTGTTTTGCTGATCAGAAAACTCAGAATGGTATTTTAAACCGTACGTCGCTTAAAACGACTACATACGCGTATTAAACGCATAATTTGGGTTTAAAACCATTTTGGGAAATGAGACTCTTCACCAACTGTTGTGATCTGTTAAAATTAATAATTTTGCTGATTAAATCAGACCCGTATCTCAGAAGTATTATAAGTCTCTTTTATAACCCTTAAAATGACCGAAATACCCCTACGGGGCGCATTTAGGGATTAAACTCGTTATGGGCATTATGGAAGATATCATAATGATATCACAACATATTTAAAACGTATTAACTTAGGAAACCTGTTCACGACCCTTTCGATTACCCGTCATGCGTTATACGCGTTCGGTTCGGTTTATGTAACTAGTTTGCATAAACTAGCCGACACGGGTCAGACGATATCATTTTTATCTCAAAATCCAGAATGTGAGTAGTAAACCCATATTAAACAAGTCCTCAAACTTGTCGGGTCTAAATCACATTCTATCCGGTCTTCGCTTAATCGTGCGTACGAACCGTATCGTTAAAACTAACCGGTCTAAGCTTAAGCTTAATTAAAGACCCGTTAGTATTCTAATAGGTTATATTAAACCTTCGTTCCAGATTAGGAGAACCAGTAAAAGCTATCTGCAATTTATTCGATTAAGGAGTTATACTTGCAAAGGTAAATACTTTTAACTTATTTTCCCTATACGGGCTTGGGTTACGGTACATAGCGTACCGCTTGATCGAGCATCAAATCTTCCACGCTTAGTGGTTAATTGAATAATTTGATCGGCTCGTTTTAAACAGATGTGTTTACTTTACAGCCTTTGGGGGGTTAATGACCATGTCCCGGATATCCTCGGCATTATCTTACGAGATAGCCACGACCTGAGCACGGGGTGTAGGCGTACTCCCGTGTATAACTCACTTAAAGTGGTGTGTCTATTGATCTTTAACCCGGATACATTCCGGGCTACTGAACGCATAAGTAACATGTAAATCGTTCACAAGATTATAATATTAAATAATTCTCCCAAGTTAATAAAAATGTTTATGCCATGTGCATCCAAACCAATTTTCAATCATTTTATAAAATGAGTCAGTTGAATGTATTTACCAGTGTAAACTGACGTATTTTCCCAAAAAGATTAAATGCAGGTACTAGGCGAAATAGGCTGGGATTCTCCTAAGCATCATTAGAAGTCTCGCAAACTTAAGATGCCGAAGTCTGTTGAACCATAAACAATGTTTTCTTAATTCGATCCTACTGTGGATAAACACCGGATAATTGTGACTTTGCTTACAATAAATAAATTCGGTTGTATCTTATTTTAAATTTGCTTCCGCTGTGCATTATTATATTGTGTTGTTTGACTATTACGTTGCCAACCACGTCACGATACTCCCCCACCGGGCCCACCGGTGACACGTGGAAATCGGGGTGTGACAGGTTGGCATCAGAGCCAACTCTGAGTGAATTAAACAATAGCCTTTTGTGTTTAATCTCAGTTACACAATTGCACATATCTAAACCTTCGAGTCTAGACTTATAACATAGGACAAATTCCACCTTATTCGGTTTTTGTTTTGTCCTTTAAATTTTTATATTTTTGTTATTGTTATCTCATGCTTTATTGACAGGAATAACAAAGATGCCTCCAAGATTCTTGCGTACGCGAGGGCGTGGAAAGGGGCCGGTAGCCGCCCCCAACGATCACGAAGCAGGACCTTCGAATACACGAGGTCCTATCCCCGCTGAGAGTGATGGTACTCGAAGGAACCAGAGAGGTCTCTTTCAACCGGCAAGACGGTCGGTTTCGAATAGCTCGACGACTCCCGCTCAAGACTCCTACGGGCCACAATCAGAAAATGAGCCTGGAGACTCACACCATTCGTACATACCGTTACAGCGATCAATGTCGCACCGCCCTTTTGGAGACCCCACTCCATTCTTTCAAGGCCAGTTTAACCCGGCGAATTACATACAAGAACCAGTGGGTTTCAACCCATTGGGACCAGAGGATCATTTCTCTGGAGGAAATGAAATGGACGAGGAAGACGACCCCGTCGAGCCCGCATCAGGAACTCCCAACCATCCCATCGAGGTCTCGGATAGTTCCATTTATCACGGACCACCCTATAATGGTCCAGATAGCTTCCAGGCTATCTTTACTCGGCACGAATGGTATTATACACCTCCTCACCATTCGTCGCCGCATGAGCAGCAGCAGCCTCACCATTCGTCGCCGCATAAGCAGCAGCAGCCTCACTATTCTTCGCCGCATGAGCAGCAGCAGCAGCATCATCAAGATTCCTCTGGGAATCACCAATTTGTGGCAGTTACGCCACCGCCTCCACCGCCACCAGTTCAACCGGCGCCTCCGCAACCGCAAAGACATATGAGAACCGGAGCCCGGATGACCACACGAAGAGAAGAGTTTCATTTCAGCTCTCCCTTACAATCAAGTGGCAGAAATTATCAGCCGCTTCAAGAAGATCCACAAATGGGTGGACCATCAAACCCATTCGCGCAGCAACCGCCACCAATGGGTTTCGATAATCAGATACCAGCATACACGGGTCCTTCAATGTATAACCCGTTTGAGCCACCGACTCACCCTAACCCCGGTTACGCTGAAGCCGACCCATACCTGGTAGCTGCAAATTACAACGCCCTTAACCCTGAGGGACCGTATGGAGGTCCTTGGGGAGTAGGGTACCCAGTCCAGGGGTACCAGATACCTACACAACCCCCGTTTTACCAACAACCCCCGCCGTCTCTACAAATGTCGCCACCACTGCATCAGGAGATCCTGCAAAGTATTAGAGAGGTACGACATGAGGCACGGGAAGATCGACGGCGTAATCAAGGGATGTTTAAGACCTTGACAAACTTAATCAAGGGAAAGAGCAAGAAGGATCAGTAAATCCTTTATGTATATATCTACTTTAAATTAAGTCCCTGCGTGGACATCTCTGTGTGTATGTAGTCCCTGCGAGGACATTTATCTATGTACCTAGTCCCTGCGTGGACATCTATTTAAGTAATCAGTCCCTGCGAGGACTTGTGTTTTAAATTAATCCCTGCGTGGGTAAGTACTTGTTTAGCCCCTACGTGGGAAATGGTTTGTTTGAAAAGACCCGTTTAGGGCAACATGTAACCTATGTATAATTAAATGGAATGTTTGTTTTATAAATTTCATGTTTGCCATTATGTGCATATATATAAATTATAGATGAAATAAATAAATTAAAATCATTCCTTCTAAATCTGCCTAGTAATTATTTAATTAAGAATCTTTAAGTGTGAAACCTAGCCTCGTGTCAAATATAAGACCGGGCCAAAATGGTAAGACCTGTTTAAAAGATTCAAATCCCTGTTAACATCTTAAAACATGTTAACACTCCTGGCAGAAGTGATTCGTTAAAATCACATGTCATTTTTATGAATAAGGATTCTTTAGAAGATTCCTAGTCCAGTTAATGATCTCTGAATCCTGGATTTACATCATCAATTAAGATGATCATATTTAACCATATGTGGTAATCTAGTGCCTACGGGCCTTGCTCATTTCTACATGAGCCAAAAGACAAGGGTAGCTATGACTCCCTGTCTAATAAAGGTAATGAACTAGGTTCAAACCTTAAAAGTCTTGATTCTCTGAAATCATAGTTTATGAAATAGTCCATGTGACCAAGCCTTATGTGCTAATATATATATTGTTATTGTTTTATGTTTAGGATAAATTTTAATTGAAATCCTAAATTAATACGATTAATAAGTTAACCAAATATGGTCTCTGTTACCATGGTCAACGAGTTACCCTAAGGGGTAATTCCATAATAAACTTCCAAATAAAATATTGTTCTTGTTTTCTGTAACAGTTCAATACAAATGGCTAACTCTAATGAAGTCAGTAGCCATCCAGTGGCGCCAAATGAGAACGCCCAAATTACATTAACGGGCGCCGAACTAAAAGCAATCATTGATGGCGCTGTTACTCAGGCCTTGGATAGGCAATACGAGGAATACAGTGGTACTCGGAGTAGGACCCACTCTGTATCACATTCAAAGCCAAGGACGCATTCTAAGGCTCATAACAAGCCTCCTCCCAAGAAGAATGGACCCAAGAAAGACGGTGATGACCGTCAGTCCACCAACAATCAAAGTGACCCATCCCAGCACATGGTACTGCATCAAGGACCCCGTAACAAGGGTTGCACTTACAAATACTTCGTGTCTTGCAAGCCCCGGGATTTTACAGGGGAAAAGGGGGCCGTTGATTGTATGACATGGCTGGACGAGATGGACACGGTGGTAGATATCAGCGGGTGCGCTGAAAGGGATATTGTTAAGTTTGTGTCGCAGTCCTTCAAGGGGGAAGCGTTAGCTTGGTGGAGATCTCTGATGGAGGCCTCCGGAAAGATCCCGTTGTATAGTATGTCGTGGGATCAATTCATTGCCCTGATCAAAGATAATTACTGCCCTCAACATGAGGTGGAAAAGATAGAATATGACTTTCTGTCATTGGTGATGAAGAACCTCGACTGCCAAGCTTACCTGACAAGCTTCAATACGCTGTCCAGGTTGGTTCCCTACCTGGTAACCCCTGAGCCAAAGAGGATCGCTCGTTTTATTGGTGGGTTAGAACCCGAGATCAAGGCCAGTGTAAAAGCTTCTCGGCCAGTTACCTTCAGGTCTGTAACTGACCTTTCTTTATCCCTCACACTGGATGCGGTCCGACAGAGATCGCTGAGGAATAAGGATGCCGAGAAGAGGAAGCGAGAAGATGATGGTTCGCGTAGGTCGAACAAGAAGCACCGTGGGAGCGGTGTTCGCAAGAAGGGATCGGAGTCGAGGAAAGATGGGCATCGTTCTGGAGAGAAGCCCACATGCAAAACTTGCAAGAAACAACACTTTGGAAAGTGCAGACTCGAATCAAACTCGAATAACGAGTCAAGGTCTTTTGCTTGTGGTTTGTGCAAATCCAAGGAACACAAAACCTTGGATTGCAAGAAGATGAAAGATGCGACGTGCTATCGTTGCAATGAGAAGGGCCACATAAAGACTAACTGCCCCAAGAACAACAAGAAGCCTGAAGAGGCTAAGAAGACTAATGCCAGAGTCTTCAGGATGGATGCGAAGGAAGCTGTGCAAGATGATAACGTCATAACAGGTACTTTCCTTGTAAATGATGTTTTTGCAAGAGTACTTTTTGATTCAGGCGCAGATAAATCCTTCGTAGATCATAAATTTTGTAAATTGTTGAATTTACCTGTCAAAACCCTAAGCGTAAACTATGAGGTAGAGTTAGCAGATGGTACCATAGAAACCGTCTCTACTGTGTTAGATGGATGTACTATATCCATTAAGAACCATTCTTTTCCTCTGTCTCTACTTCCGTTTAAATTAGCTGGTTTTGACATAGTTCTGGGTATGGACTGGTTATCTCATAACCAGGCCCAAATCGTCTGTAACCAGAAACAGGTGGTAATAAAGACTTCGTCTGGTGAGTCACTTACCATTCGGGGAGATACCCAGTACGGACTGCCTGAGCAGGTGACTATGCTCAAGGCTTCCAAGTGTTTGAAGAAGGGGTGTGTCATCTACATGGCACAGGTGATTATTGATGAGCCTAAACCGAAGTTAGAAGACATCCCTGTCATCTCGGAATACCCAGAAGTGTTTCCTGAAGATCTACCTGGCCTACCACCAGATAGACAAGTCGAATTCAGGATCGATATCATTCCCGGAGCTGCACCAGTTGCTAGAGCACCATACAGATTGGCACCCACAGAAATGAAGGAGTTGCGGACGCAGCTAGATGAACTGCTGGCTAAGGGTTTCATTCGACCCAGTTCATCTCCTTGGGGAGCGCCAATCCTGTTTGTCAAGAAGAAGGATGGGTCGATGCGTCTGTGCATCGACTATCGCGAACTTAATAAAGTCACGATCAAGAACAGATATCCATTGCCCAGGATCGACGATTTGTTCGATCAGCTTCAAGGGGCAAGTTACTTCTCAAAGATTGATCTAAGGCCGGGATACCATCAGTTGAAGGTTAAAGATGAAGACGTTCACAAGACTGCATTTAGGACTCGATACGGTCACTACGAGTTCCTAGTGATGCCTTTTGGGCTCACTAATGCACCAGCCGCGTTCATGGATCTCATGAATCGCGTCTGTAAGCCTTACTTAGATAAATTTGTTATCGTCTTCATCGATGACATCCTTTTTTATTCTAAGAATCAAGCTGACCATGAGAAACACCTTTGTTGTATTCTCAAACTCCTACATCGGGAGAAGCTCTATGCCAAATTCTCTGAGTGTGAATTTTGGCTACGAGAAGTCCAATTCCTTGGACATGTGGTCAGTGAGCGTGGTATCCAGGTGGATCCCGCTAAAGTTGAAGCTGTTATGAATTAGCAAGAGCCAAAGACACCTACGGAGATTCGTAGTTTCCTAGGATTGGCAGGATATTACAGACGCTTCATTGAAAATTTTTCAAGGATTGCTGCACCCCTAACTTCCCTGACCAAGAAGAAAGTAAAGTTCGTTTGGGGTCCTAAGCAGCAAGAGTCCTTCGATGTTTTGAGACAAAAGTTGAGCAACGCTCCTGTGCTTACACTACCTGAAGGCGCTGAAGAATTTGTAGTTTATTGTGATGCATCACACACTGGCATGGGGTGTGTGCTTATGCAGAAAGGCAAGGTTATTGCCTATGCATCACGACAGTTAAAGGTGCACGAAAAGAATTACACCACCCATGACTTAGAATTGGGTGCCGTTGTGTTCGCACTAAAACTGTGGAGGCATTATCTTTATGGAATCAAGTTTGTGATCTTTTCTGATCACAAGAGCCTCCAGCATCTGTTTAACCAGAAAGAATTAAACATGAGGCAACGCCGTTGGATGGAAACTTTAAATGATTATGATTGTGAAATCAAATACCATCCCGGCAAAGCGAATGTAGTCGCTGATGCCTTGAGCAGAAAGGAAAGGGTTAAACCCATTCGAATTAACGCCAAGCGTATGGAGGTAAAGAACAGTTTGATAGAAAGGGTGTTAGCTGCACAGAAGGAAGCTGTGTTGGAAGCTAACTATCCTAATGAAAAGTTAGGAGTAACTGAGGAGCAGTTAACTCTTAGCAAGGACGGAATTTTACGGTTAAACGGACGAATATGGGTTCCGATTTTTGGAGGACTTCGTGATGTCATCCTCCAAGAAGCCCACAGTTCCAAATACTCCGTTCATCCTGGAGCTGATAAGATGTACCAGGATTTAAAGGCAAATTATTGGTGGATAGGCTTGAAAAAGTCTGTGGCCGCCCATGTAGCAAAATGCTTGACATGTGCGCAAGTCAAAGCCGAGCATCAGAAACCGTCAGGTTTGCTACAACAGCCTGAACTTCCTACGTGGAAGTGGGAAATGGTAACTATGGATTTTATTACCAAGTTACCCAAGACAAGGAAAGGCAATGATACGATATGGGTTATAGTTGACCGACTGACTAAGTCAGCTCATTTCTTACCCATCAAGGAGACTTATAGCTCCGATATGTTAGCCCAGTTATACGTTGACAAGATTGTAGCCCTACACGGCATACCTGTAGCTATTATCTCTGACCGGGATACTAGGTACACGTCACACTTTTGGAAGAGTTTCCAGCAATCTTTGGGCACACGTTTGAACTTTAGTACGGCTTACCATCCTCAGACAGACGGTCAGAGTGAGCGTACTATTCAAACGTTGGAAGACATGCTACGTGCATGTGCGATCGATTTGGGAGGTAGCTGGGATAAGAACCTACCATTGATCGAATTCTCCTACAACAATAGCTACCATACCAGCATAAAGGCTGCGCCTTTTGAGACATTATACGGTAGAAAGTGTAGATCGCCAGTTTGTTGGGCGGAAGTTGGAGAAGTCCAGTTATCAGGACCAGAGATCGTGTTCGAAACGACGGACAAGATTGTCCAGATTCGTAACAATCTCCAAGCTGCCCGGAATAGGCAGAAGAGTTACGCGGATCCAAGTCGTAAGGATTTTCACTTCGAAGTAGGTGACAAAGTCCTACTTAAAGTGTCACCATGGAAAGGGGTGATGCGATTCGGTAAGAAAGGCAA
>JARYGA010010302.1:0-14214 GCA_030545235.1 Helianthus tuberosus | reverse complement strand
CGAGGTTCTCGGCATTGAAAAATCTTCGTAAACTAAATCACACGTGTATATGTTGACATTTAAGAGATATACAGTCAAGAAAATCAAGGGGAATGGTGATATATATGCGGATTAGACACAACAAAAAACACTTAAAAAATGGCTACAATTTAAGGAATGTGTTTAGTGACGACATCAGATTCCTAATTGATGGAGAAAGGTCTGGTGGCAAGAAAAGCTGCTTCTAGGAGGTTGTCAAGTGTTTTCGCTCGACGATTCCATTCTTGGGTGGTTGGTTTGGCCCTTGTTCCTGTAACTCGAATCCTAGCCTGGTATATCCCATTTTAATTTTACACCATTGTGAACCTTACGCCTTTTTTACTCTCTGATCGAGGTTTTCGGCATTGAAAAATCTTCGTAAACTAAATCAAACGTGTATATGTTGACATTTAAGAGATGTACAGTCAAGAAAATCAAGGGCAATGGTGATATATATGCAGATTAGACACAAAAAAAAACACTCAAAAAATGGCTACAATTTAAGGAATGTGTTTAGTGACGACATCAGATTCCTAATTGATGGAGAAAGGTCTGGTGGCAAGAAAAGCTGCTTCTAGGAGGGTGTCAAGTGTTTTTGCTCGACGATTCCATTCTTGGGTGGTTGGTTTGGCCCTTGTTAGTTGTTCCTGTAACTCGAATCCTTGCCTGGTATATCCCATTTTAATTTTACACCATTGTGAACCTTACGCCTTTTTTACTCTCTGATCGAGGTTCTCAGCATTGAAAAATCTTCGTAAACTAAATCACACGTGTATATGTTGACATTTAATTTGCATAACTTCTTTTCTTGTACTTGTCTTTTTCCTTGTTACGCGAGGTGTGTTACTTGTGTAGGTTACAGGTAGTGCATGCATACGCGGAACTCCGGGAGGACTTCACCGTTAGTCTACGAACCGGAAATCGAAAGAGTTGCAAGAAGGAATTTAGCAAGCCGGTTGGAAGCAACACTTTTTTCTAACCAAGTCACCCAAACACCACAATCCACACCATCCGTTGAAACCGATTCAATGGCAAACCAAAATTTAAACCAAAACCTCAACCAAAACCAAAATCCGAACCAATTCCAATACCGAAGCAATTTCAATCCCGCCCAAAATGTTCAACCTATTCCTCAAGAACAACCAGGTGGTAATAAAAATTCTAGACCACCCACACCACCCTTCCGAAACCAAAATCCCAACAACACCCAAAGAACACCTCAACAACAAAACCTTCACCAACAAAATTCTTTACCCATTCACCTTGATGACCGGAATGTCAATTCCGACCGTAGAGGCAATCGAGATCGTGAGAATCCCTCGAATGAAGACTCGTTCGTTAATATAGAAGATTTAAGAAACGCTATCCCCGATGATGAGCCGTTTAGTGTTCCTGGTTACCAATCGCCGGAACATGTGAGTGTTCACATGGAATATTCGGATGATGGGGGTAACTATGATGATCGGGTCGATGATGAAGATTGGGGGTTTGTGAATAGGGGTAACATTTACAATGCTATAGGTTTTGAAGATGACGAGTTTGGCTACCAAAACGCCAATTTTGTGGGGAACGATAACTACGGGTATGGGAATGTGAGAAATGACGGTTACGAAAACAACCGTCAACCATGAAATAACAATCAAAGGAACCGGAATGATGGGTTTTATAACAACAATAATAACAACAATGCTAACCCTAACCGGATTCCTCGTTTCGTGGGAGGAGGTAATCAAAGAGATAATCAAGGTGGAAACCGAAGAGGTGATAGGGGAGGTGATAGAAGGGATAATCAAAGACCGGTGGATCAAGAAGTTAACGGTCCGCATCGTCGTCAACAACCTCCACGGGGAGTAAATGACCGTTTTAGACCGGTGGTTACTGATAATGACTCTCCAATAGTGTGTGAAAGAAGGATGTTCGATTGCAAGCCTCACTACATCAATATACTTCCCCATTTCAATGGGAGGTCTAATGATGAACCGTACACTCATTTGGCGGAGTTTTCCTCCATTTGTAGCACTATCGGGGGGCATAATTTCGCTTTGGAAGAAGTCAAGCTTCGGTTATTTCAGTTTTCGCTAAAAGATAAAGCGAAGCAATGGTTTCTTACACTTCCGGCGAATAGTATTCGGACATGGGGTGAGATGAAACAAGTTTTTCTTGATGAGTACTATTCAATGGCGAAGACCGATGATGCTAGAGACGAAATTAGATCTTTTCTCCAATTATCAAGCGAACCGTTACATGAAGCGTTCACTCGATACAAAGAATTGATTCGGAAATGCCCACATCACCAAATAGAGAAGTGGGAATTGGTTAAGTGTTTTGTACGGGGATTGGATGATGAGACATGGAATCGCCTCGAGTCAATGAGCAACGGAACTCTATTGAGCAATCATGAAGATGATGATTGGGAATTTCTCAAGCGGATGAGCAAGCGGTCAAAGGAAAAGGAATCGGCCAATAGAGCTAAGAAACATCCCGTTTCCCGGTCACTTCCCGATCTTGATTCTAAAGATTGAATTTCTACTTTAGAACGGGAGATGGATCGTATGAAAAAGAAGGAGGTGAATGCGGTACAATTCGCAGTGTGTGAAGATTGTGGGGATATCGGCCATAGGACCGATCAATGTCCAACGGGACCAGGTGAGTACACCGAGGAGGTAAATCAAGTGTATGGGGATCGAAAGCAATACGATATGAATTCCAACACTTACCATCCGGGGTTGAGAAATCACCCTAACTTTTGGTATGGTAATGCCTCGAATCAAATGAACCCGAATTTTCAATCGGGCAATCAAGGTGGTCACGGCGGTTCCTCTTATAACAATCGTCAAGGTGGTAACCAAGGGGGTTGTTGGATCGTTCCGATGACCCTAAACAGTCAGTAAAGGCAGTTCATCATCATTTACTAAGGCAGAATCAAAGTAAACAATGTCACACAGCTTGTTTCCTTTTCAATTCTTCTCTATTACTGGTTTCCGAGACTTTACAATGTATTCTGACAAAAATCCGGCAGCACCTTGTCTCTCACACACATACTAGTCCGTTTCAAATGAACATACACTCAACCTATATATACTAGTCGCCATTCCGTTTGAACTTGACATACCTTGTTCAAACGGAACACTCTTCAAACGAACAAGCCTATTTCAAACGGACTGGACATGCTTCAAACGGACTGACCCTATTCAAACGGACTGACTACTTAAAACATGACCAAACTCTAATTTAATCACTATTGTGCACTCATTTAATCTATCTAGACATAAGACTCGATAAGACGTAGTTAACAGACACTCAGTGCACCAACAGACTCCCCCTTGGATGTTGACGAAGTCTTCGGCTTCGAGTCTTTAGTCTTTGTCTTTTTCCAAATTTTGTCATTGTAAAGCTCCTTCTTCACAGGTTCAGGAACTCAATCTAGCTCCATCTTCAATCTCCCCTTTACCTGTTGATCCAGAACTCTAACTCCCCCTTTCGCAGACTCCCCCTCTTGGAATGCTGGGACTTTAAATTCTGGTTCAAACTTTGACTTTTTGTTGCCATGGGGATTCCTGTTACCTGCATATACTCTACCCAAATATAAGATATATGACAATAATAGTTACAATCCAAACTTACCATTCAACTTACAGTGTTAGAAATCCACTTAAGTATTCAGGTCCAAGTTAATGACCCTAATTACTCAATTAATCTACCAAGTCCAACTTAATGACCTTGGTTGATCAGAGATAAATCACACTGACTTTTTGTTCAACTTTTTCAAACATTTTCTGAAAAAAATTACAAGTTTCAAGTTAATGAACTTGCTTTAACTTTTCAACTTTCACAAACTTATCATGTTTAGCTCACAACTCATCATCCAGTCCAGAAATCTCCTGCAACTGCTTTCAACTTTCGAATCCGAAGATCAACTCTCCACTTTGGTTTGTCAAAAATAAAGCAGAAATATAAAATCTTTTTGAATTTTTTTAATAAAATTTCTAAACTAGAAATGAAATACAGAACTAAAATGCAGTAAAAGTAAACTATTTACAAACATATTTTTGGTTAAGCGTGTTAGGGAATCATATCAGCTTTCCGACAAGTCACAAGTACCGTTAAGCTTCAATTACATACTCAGAATTAAACAATTCACTTAGATTGTCGATATACTGATCCACTTAAATTCTCACACAATTTTCAATCTGTCCAGGATACAGATTTAGTGTTTTAGAGACTTAAACTTATACGTGTGTCCCACCTCTTGAATATACTCCCGTATCCAGATCCCAATATTCAGTCTTACAGGTGAGTATACCACAAATGATATCTGTAAGGGGTTAATAAATTATGTAGAATCATGAGAGCTCAGGTCAGAACTACCGTTCAGCAGAGAGATCATGACTCAACTTTTGAGTGTGTCCCCTTTAGAGGATCTTTTTTACAACAGCATTGCTAAGCAATTTTATTGTCTTATCATATATGCTGAGGGTGATGCTATGTTTCAAGCATTTGCGGAAAGTATTATTCGAGGACTAGGTCAGAACTTCCATTCAGCAGAAGTCCCGGAATAATACCCCAGATATCACTGAGTATAAAGACCTAGTATATCAGAAAAAGGAATCTTTCAAACAAGATTTCAGGGGTTACCTATATATCCAAGTAGTGTTCCCCACGAAATAAGTAAGTAAGATTTAGGTTTATATCCCGAACAAACCTACTAAATGTGTAAAAACCTATCGGCATATCATCAGCGAGACTGTTTAACGCATTTAAACATTCCATTTCTTTAGCATACCATGACTGTCAAGCCAATGTACTATCATTTTCCCTTTTTACACAAGCTCTTTTCTGGTTTTCTATTGTTTTTGTATTTTGAAAATATCTCATGTTTTTGTATTTTTGTCATTTTTTACTGTTTTTGTATTTTTTGAAATATTACCCTATACCTCCCCCTAAATACCAAAACAAGTAAAAAATCGACAAACCATTGCAGATTGCTTCTCAACATCATCTACAATGTCTCCTTCATCAACGCCAAAAATCTCCTCCAACACCGATAAAAGCTTCATACCGTTCAGTTTTAGTAAATACTGAAAACGAGTTTTGTCAAATGCTTTGGTATGTAAATCAGCTTTTTGTTCGTCAGTGTGGATTTTCTCAATTCGTATCAACTTTTTCTCGAAACAATCTCGAATGAAGTGATGACGAATCTCTATATGTTTTGTTTTAGCGTGATGAACTGGATTTTTAGTAATGTTAATCGCTGCCTCATTATCAACAAAGATAGGGGTGTTTAGAAATTGCAAACCGTAGTCGCGCATATGTTGTTGGATCCACAAGATCTGAGAGCAGCAACTGCTAGCAGATACATACTCCGCTTCACATGTGGATAAAGCCACAGAGGTCTGCTTTTTGCATTGCCAGGTGACCAATCGTGATCCGAAAAACTGGCACCCTGCTGTTGTTGATTTAGCATTAACTTTGCAGCATCCAAAATCGGAATCGGAATACCCTTCGAGCGTGAAATTGCCTTCTCTTGGATACCACAACCCCAACGATGGAGTTCCTTTCAGATAGCGTAATATCCTTTTCACAATCACCTTATGCGATGCTCTCGGGTTAGATTGAAATCTTGCTGCGAGGCAGGTTGGGTACATGATATCGGGTCTTGAAGCTGTCAAATACATCAGCGATCCGATCATGGAACGATACATCGTTTCATCTACCTTCTCTCCGGTGAGATCAGGGTTTATCCCATGATTCGTTGCTAATGGGGTGGAAGTTGGAGTAGAACCTGACATCCCGAATTTCTCCAAGATATCATGAACGTACTTCGTTTGATGTATGAAAATTCCCTTAGGCAGTTGATCAACCTGAAGTCCCAAAAAGAATTTCATCTAACCCATTGATGACATTTCAAATTTCTGCTTCATTACTCTTTCAAAATCTTTGCATAGATTCTCATTTGTTGACCCAAAAATGATGTCGTCCATGTATATTTGAACTATCAGAAGATGTCCGTCGACCTCTTTGGTGAAGAAAGTGGCATCCACTTTTCCACGAATGAAACTGTTGGCTAGTAGGTGTTGAGACAATGTCTCGTACCAAGCTCTCGGGGCCTGGTGTAAACCATACAGTGCTTTATCCAGTAAGTATACCTTGTCTTTGTGGATTGGATCGGTGAAGCCCGGTGGCTGACCGACATATACCTCCTCTTTTACCTTCCCATAGAGAAAATCCGATTTTACATCTAACTGATAAACTTTGAAGTTTTTCCAAGATGCAAATGCTAGGAAGATTCTGATAGCTTCTAGTCGAGCAACCGGAGCATATACTTCAGTGAAATCTATACCCTCCTGCTGACAGAAACCCTGAACTACGAGTCGAGCTTTGTTACGAACCACAACTCCTCTATCGTCTCTCTTACACTTGAACACCCACTTGGTGTTTATCTTCCTCTGACCATCAGGCAAATCTACTAACTTCCACACACCTAAGTTCTCAAACTGACTCAACTCTTCTTGCATAGCATTGACCCAAGAATCTTCAGTTAGCGCCTCTTTGTATGTTCGCGGTTCGATCTGCGAAATAAAACAACTTAGTGAAAACTCAGTTTGTAAAGGTGCTACTGTAGAATAAAAACAAGTAAGGCCTTGGTCAATTTGTCGTCGTGTGCGAACGCCTGTTTGCAATTCTCCAATGATCAGCTCCTCTGGATGGTATGAAAGAGTTCGTGGCATCACCTCGCCTGAAACATCTACCTCACCTTCCAGATTAGTAACATTCTGATTTGCACCTTGTTCACTGACTGGGTTTGTTTGACTTGAGATCTGAATTTGCTCCCCCTCAGAATCTGAATCACCACGATCAAATACTGGCATGTTCTCAGATTCTTGATTATCATTCTATGCCGTCTGATTATCTTGAGCAACTTCATTTTGTTGGACATCATCATGTTCACCAGCATTGCTTGGACCTGCTTCATCATCGTTTGAAGTTTGTCGCGGTCTTCTTGAATACTCAGCTGGAAACATTTCCTGCGATTCTTCATACTCTCTCAGAATATCCAACTCATCAAAGAAATCTTCTTCTTCTTCTGGTTCTTCCATCATGTCAAACGAATCCCACAACTTGTCATAATGATAACGCCATGAATCTCCAGGATTCTGCGGCGGCATTGTATAACCTTGACATTCAACATTAGGAGCTTCAATAATCCGCTTCAGACTTGGAACGAAGACACGTCGTAATGGACTTGCATAACCAATGAATATTCCTTCAATACTCTTCGGACCAAACTTTCCAAAAGGCTCTAGAACAGTACAGGGTGACCCAAACGGTTCTAAATACTTCAGATTCGGTTTGCGGTTATTGATCAGCTCGAAACACGTCTTGTTGAATTTCTTGACAGTGAGAACTCTGTTGAGTGTATAGCATGCGGCGGAAACTGCTTCTGCCCAAAAATTTATCGGTAGCTTTGAATCAGCAAGCATTGTTCTGGCCGTTTCTATTAGTGTCCTGTTTTTACGTTCTGCAACTCCATTCTGCTGCGGAGTGTACGGAGCACTAAACTCATGCAATATACCTCTTTCATCACAATATTCTTCCATCTTGTTGTTCTTGAATTCAGTACCATTATCACTTCTGATTCTTCTGATACGCCTTTGGTACAGATTTTCAATCTTTCTGAACAACGCCATCAAACTATCAAACGTTTCATCTTTCGTCTTCAAGAATGATACCCAGGAAAATCTGGAATAATCATCAGTTACCACCAGACAGTAGTAATCACCAGTGATGCTTTTGACGTTCACTGGACCAAACAGATCCATATGAAGTCTTTCTAAAGGTCTGGAAAATGAATTGACTTGCGTTTTAGGGTGTGACTTTTTCTTCTGCTTGCCTTTGATGCAACTAATGCACTCCCCTTCCAGATGAATACCTTTAATGTGAACACCCAGAACTAAATCATTATGCACCAAGTGATTCATTTTTCTAAGATGTATATGACCCATCCTTCGGTGCCACAATCTTGATTCTTTCTCCATTGCTCTAGACATAACACAATGTGCTTGACCTGTAGTTGTAGTTGCTACACTCATGTCCAATACATACAAATCATTCACTCTAGGTGCCCTCATGATAATCCATTCTTCAGGGATAACAAATCCTGGTTTCAAGATCAAACATTCTTTGTCTGTGAAGTGAGTAGTATACATCCTGTCACAAATCTGCGAGATACTCAGCAGATTATTCTCCAGCTCAGCAATGTAGTTAACTCTTTCAAACGTAACAATCCCATTGGATAACGTTCCTTCACCAATAATTCTACCACCTTGGTTTCCTGCGAACCCCACATAACCTCCATTGAAATTTCTAACATCGTACAACAATGCAGTCTTCCCTGTCATATGTCGAGACGCTCCACTATCCATAATCCATTGTGAAATAGCTCTCGGAAGTTCCTGCACATATCACAAATTGACTTAAAACACATTTCAATAAAGATGCCGATTCATGCTTCACAATTACCAACTAGGAAGCTCCGGCAAGTCCAAAACTTTTTAATGAGATTTTGATGCTACCCAAGCCTCTTTTGACTCAGGTAACTTGACTTTAATGTGAGTTTTAGCAGTGTAGAGTAGCGGAAAATTTTTATCATTCATTTTTAAACTTTCCTCAGATCCAACCTCAACCTTTTTGTATAAGAAAAACTCATCTATCTTAAGTTGACCGGTTGGTTGATTTTTCTTTTGAACACTCTTCTTCTCTGGTGGAGTAGAAGATTGTTTCTCCAACTTTTCATAATAATCCAAAGGAACATCCATCTTTACCGGTGTGGTAGAAGACGATTGTTTTTCTGACTCTGAAACCTTTGGTTTAAATGAACTTGGTTTCTTTTCAACCACTTTTGGCTTCCATGTTTGTTGAGATGAAGCAACCCGTTTGTAGAATTTGTCATTTTTATTTACCACATTCTTAACAGGTTCAATTTTGACTTTTGATTTCTCATTTTTCAAAATTTTCTCAACAACCAATGGAGCTTTGCCTTTAGCATCAACCTTCTTCTTTTGATTTTCAACAACTTCAGTCTTAGGCTTAAAGTTGGTGCAATTTCTTGCAATGTGACCAACTTTGTTACATCTAAAGCATGTACGAGTATCAACTACCCGACTTGTGCCTTCAGACTGATGTTGTGAGGCCTTTTTAGCAAAAAATTCTTCATTTGACTTTGAAAAAATTTCAGATTCTTCATCAGAAAGTGAACTTGAGCCATT
Source organism: Helianthus tuberosus (assembly GCA_030545235.1). Classification (NCBI taxonomy): domain Eukaryota; kingdom Viridiplantae; phylum Streptophyta; class Magnoliopsida; order Asterales; family Asteraceae; genus Helianthus; species Helianthus tuberosus. The sequence goes on along the minus strand of JARYGA010010302.1, from coordinate 4,930 downwards.
TACAAACACCTTTTTCTCAGCAAACCTTTTGTTTTGAAAATTCTTTTTCTGATAATTCTTACCATCCTGATATCCACCCGACCAATTGTTTCGATTGTTGTTATAAAAACGCGGTGGAACTACAGGTTTCTTGTAATAAGCTTTATCTTTCTCAAAATTCATTTGCCTTTTTATTTGATTTAATCTTTTTACTACAGACAACTCAATTTCAACCAGTTTGAAAACATTTTTCAACTTGTTCATGTTGACATTCTCCAAAGGAAACTCAGAATCCGAATACAACTTATCAGATCCAGCCATCTTGTACATCACAAGACCCGGTTCATCACCTAAGTTGTTTTTGGATTTTTGTTTCAGAATGTATTTGTTCAAGAAACACTCTTCATCCTCAGCTGAATCACTATCCAAAACACTTTCAGCCATGCCTTTAACAATCTCAGTTTGAACACTATCATCAGATGATGATGAAGAAAATGTCACATCAATTGAATCAGGAAGTTTCACTTCATTTTCATCTTCAAGATTAACCAACCCAGATTGCTTTTTTGAATAATTGTCTAGAACTGGTGGTGGAACTTGATGAAATCCGACCCCAGTTCTATCACAGTATACATCTTCGCATGCTTTGTCTTTCCCGATGGGTTTGGGAATAATGTGTTGCAAAACAAAGCTTGCAGAGATGTAACTGTTCAATTTCAAATTGATTCGCTCATTTTCAATCTTAGCTTCTTCAAACTGAAGCTTCAATTTAGCAATCTCATCCAATTGTTTGTTGATTAATTCTTCTTTAATTCTCAAAACACATTGCAATTGGCAATTTTCTTTGTATGTTTTACCGTTTCTATCATCATTATCTTTAACCGTGCTTTTAAGCTTCTCAAATTTTTCAGTAATCTGACGATTTTCAAGAACTAACCTCTCATTTTCTTTCCTAACCTTTTCTTGATCAATTTTATCAGTTTCAATTTTGTTAGTTAATTCTTTTAATCGTTCAGTTGAAGCTTTCACAATTTTATCACGATCAAGGATTTGATCCTCAATACTTCTGACTTTAGCAGTTAGATCATCAATTTTCTTACCTTTGAGATAAGTGTTTGTACTACAAACCTTGCATTCTTTGATGCAATTTTTGCAGTCAACATCACCACTGACTTTCTTACCTGACTCATTCGTTGACGCGTTTGAACTGACCTGGCTTTTAGACTCAGAGACGGATTTAGAATCTACCTCAAGTGCCTTAGCAGCCAGCACCTTGTCAGCCATCTTTCCCATGTTTTCAGCATTCAACTCTTGAGTCGTGTCAATGATTCCATTGTCAATCTTCTTTGTTTTCTCTTTCTCTTCTTTTTCTTTCTCTTCTTTCTCTTTCTCTTCTCCGTTTCCCCACCATTTCCTTTGCCAATAATCATCTTCTTCTTTAAACTCTTGGATTATAGTTTCCACATCAAGGGTATTATGATCAATAGCAATGTTTTCATAGGGATTAAGATAACATTACCTGTCTGGATCCCATCTCTTTTCTCTTTTTGCCTCAGAAAAGATACCAGATATTCTGATCAATCTGTTTGTAGCCAACATCTTTCTGTGATTATACTTCTGTTCTTCAGTTCTGTTGTCTTTCCAAGGTTCAGGTTCAGATTTTGCCATGAATGCATATCCAACCGCATCCTCCTCAGGCAACAACTCACTCCAGTCATAACCTTCATCGTCGTGAATTACAGCAAGAGCTCTTGACTTCTCTTTGTTCTCTTCAAGCTGCTTCAATCTTGGTGGCTCTGATTTATTCTGATGATAAATCGCTTTCTTGTAGTAATCTTCTCTGAACGGGTTCTCAGATTCATCGGCATATGCATTTCGGCATTCACGCTTAAAGTGACCTTTCTGTTTGCACTTAAAGCACGTCACTTTAGACTTGTCAAAGCCTAACTTGGTAGAAGGACCACCAATAGACTTTCTTCCTGTAATTTCCATGAAACGCTGTGCCCGACGAACTGCACTGGCCATACACCACCTTATGTCGATCAGTTCCATCTCCTCAGGATCTATTTGATCGTATTCTTCCTTTGTCAGGTTGGTGTTGCCTATCTTCCCTGCTACAAGACTTTCATAAGATTCTAGCACAGATGCTAAGAAAACCATCTGTTGCTTTGCTGACTCCTCGCTGAAGTTTTGAGCGTTCTTTAAGTCTACAGCGATGTTGCATTGAAATAGATTCTTTGCATCAGAATGATTTGCAGATGATGAAGATCCACTGTGAAATCCACTGCTTTGACTTTCTTTGTTTGATGTGTTAACATTTTCGGCAGAAAAAGCTATCTTGGGAGATGTACTCTTTGGCATCATGCTCTTTGGATAATACAAATCCAAGTTCTGCTGATAAGACGAATGATTGACTTTGTGTGTCTTCTTTAATTCCAACTCGTGACTCTCTAGTCTCTCAATCAGCAAGTCTACTGTCAATTCTTCTGGTGGCTTGATAGTATTCTTTAGCATCAACGCATAATATTGCCAATCCATCTCATCTGGCAATGAATCGAACAATTTACCAACTAGCTCATCTTGAGTATAAACAATTTCATGTCTCGCCAGTTCCAGCTTCAGGTGCCCAAACCTCTCAATCATTTTACAAACTAATTCATTCTTTAAACACCCAAACAAATCAAACTCTTTTCTAAGTAGTTTCTTTTTGTTTTTCACTATTTCTGTACTTCCTAAACATTTGGTTTCTAACTTTTTCCAGAGATCTTTAGAACTGCTGTACTCGATCAAAGATATTATATCTTCTCGAACAGACTGAAATAACAGTGCAATGCATTTTTGCTCAGCGACAAACGATTCTATTTCCTCAGGTGATGTTAAGCTTTCGCCCCTTTTGCCTCCATCTTTGTAACCATTTTTTAGACTCTTCCAGCTGGGAAAAGCAAAGGCTCTCAACCAATCTTCAAACTTCTTGGCCCACCGACTGTACTCTTCGATAGCCATTAACTTTGGAGGTTTGTTATAAGTTCCGAACGCACTTTCAACTTCTAAAGCATCTGATAACTTTTTCTTCGTGTTTTGCGTGTTCTCATTGGTGTTGCTAGAAGAAGTATCATCTCCACCGTTTCCAGCAAAAGCATACATATCGCTAAACGGGTTCATGAATAGATCATCCATCTTGTACCTGAAATGATTAACAAAAACTTAGAAAATCCTTGGTTTTGTAAAATGACAGATTCAAACGGAATTGTACAAACGATATAGTTCAAACGAAAAGGTTCTTTTCAAACGGAATCTGTTATTCCGTTTGAAACAACACTAATCAGGTTTTCAAATGAAAACTAGTTCAAACGAAACCCTGTTCAAACGTGAACTACTTATGTGTTTTCAAACGGAACACCTTTCAAACGACCACTTTCAAACGAACCACTTCAAACGGTCAGTTTCAAACGTGAACTCTTCAAACGAAGTGTGGCTTTCAAACAGACAGTTTCAAACGGAAGCCAGTTTCAAACGAATGTGACCAATTTCAAACGATAGTGATCAATTTCAAACGATAAGCCAAACTTCAAACGGTTCGTTCAAACTTAATAGCCTATGACGTCAGCATATTACGAACATTTTCAAATGGATTAGATAATTTCGATCAGTTTTAGGTCGAGTTTTGGACTCAAATTTTAAAGGATTAGTTAATTCAGTGTTTCGTTTGAAATGTGAAAGTTTCAGGCCATTTTAACCGTGACAACTAGTTCAAATCAGAAAAGAAAGGTAGAAGTAAGAGAATCCGAAATAATCAAGCTGAATTTGGTATGAACTCCTCGTCCTGAGCTCTGATACCACTTGTTGGATCGTTCCAGTGACCCTAAACAGTCAGTAAAGGCAGTTCATCATCATTTACTAAGGCGGAATCAAAGTAAACAATGTCACACAGCTTGTTTCCTTTTCAATTCTTCTCTATTACCGATTTCCGAGACTTTACAATGTATTCTGACAAAAATCCGGCAGCACCTTGTCTCTCACACACATACTAGTCTGTTTCAAATGAACATACACTCAACCTATATATACTAGTCGCCATTCCGTTTGAACTTGACATACCTTGTTCAAACGGAACACTCTTCAAACGGACAAGCCTATTTCAAACGGACTGGACATGCTTCAAACGGACTGACCCTATTCAAACGGACTAACTACTTAAAACATGACCAAACTCTAATTTAATCACTATTGTGCACTCATTTAATCTATCTAGACATAAGACTCGATAAGACGTAGTTAACAGACACTCAGTGCACCAACAGGGGTTACCAAAGGAATTACAATCAAGGGGGTAACCAAGGGTATCAAAACCGTGAAGGTAATTATCAACGTGGTTACAACCAAAGTGGAAATGGGGGTGGTGCTTCAAACTCTCAAGGTGATGACTTGATAAATTCTAAATTTGATGCCCTCATGAATGCTATGAGTGCCCTTACTAATTCACATCAAGCTCTCACTAATTCACATCAAGAGATCAAAACCAAAATGAAGAAAGAGTTTGAAGTAAGAGATAAATCTCATAAGGCGTTGGAGGAGCAAGTAGGACAACTTGCTCAAGAGATGGCTCACATTCGTGGAAGTGGAGGAGGACTCCCAAGTGACACCACGGTGAACCCTAAGCATCAAGGGTCGAACTCGAGGAACACACGTGAGGTACCAATAAATAAAATTTCTTTACGTAGCGGTCGAGTCATAGATAGTGGTGTTGAGCCACCACCACCCAAGTTTGTTGAAGGGGTGGTGGAAGATGCAAGTGATGATGAAGGTAATAACGGTCAAACGGGTCAAAATAAAAATGATTTGAAAATTAATAAAAATACAACCGTTGTGACCGTCCCCGTCCCAAAGGCTAAGGAAAAGGGTGTGGAGGTTAATACCGCCCCTTATCCCGAAGCTTTATTGGGACCATCTA
>JARYGA010010301.1:0-29675 GCA_030545235.1 Helianthus tuberosus | reverse complement strand
ACAGTCCCTGGCCTGGCCAAACAAGTTTTTTCTTGACCGCCCCACCTTGTCCCTATCCCACAACCTCTTCATCTCGGCCCATGAACACAAACCCACACACTACTAAAGAATAAGGTATTTGCTACCACATTTTCGGTCGCAAAACGGTAGCAATTGGTCTTTTGCCACCGTTTTGCCACCAAAAACTCGGTGGCAAAAGCACACGTAGCAAATGCCCTATTGCCACCTATTTGCTACCGTTTTATTTTTTGCTACCGATTTTGCTACCGTTGATTCGCCATCGTTTTGCTACCGCTTTTTGTCACCGTTTTGCTACCGCTATTTTGCCACCTTTTTGCTACCGCTTTTTGTCACTATTTTGCTACCACGTTTTGTTTTGCCACCGTTTTGCTACCGCTATTTTGCCACCTTTTTGCTACCGCTTTGTCACATTTTACCACCGTTTTGCTACCATTTATGGTATTCCATTCTATAAATTGGCTATTCCATTTCATAAAAACATAACAATTTATAACTTGTTGCCATTCCATTAAAATGTAAAAAATTATACATCCAATGTTCCTCATAATAAACATCCAAACCAATGTTGATAGGAGTAAAAAAATTCATCTACCTATTCAGCCTCAGTTTTCGGAAAATATGTTGTTGCATCTGTATCTCACTTCCCTATCAGACTGCACAAAACAAATAGATATCTTATAACAAATTAATATAAAAGCACGAAAGTGGGGAAGGAGGGATGCATACGCCATGTATAATTTCTTGAAACGCATCTGGTTCGTGTTCCTGAATGTATTTCTCAGCAGCAAATAATATGTCATCTGGCTTACTGAACACATCTTTCTTTCTAAGAACATAGCAAATGTTAATCATCTGTTTCCCTGTGTAAAACGGTCTAACATAATATAATGCTCATAAACATATGCAGCACCACTGAAGTGCGGTATCACAAACCAGCAGTTTACAATCAGCTTTGCATATGACCAGAATGGTATCCTAACAAGTGTTACAAGCATATTTAAGAACATGCTTTCTACTCATTAACTACAACCATTCTAAACTAGTTCTATACCAGTCCGGTGGACGGGTACTTTCACATAATAATATGGAAAACTGACTTTCTTTGAGTTAAAAACAAAGTCAGATAAGGTGTCAATTAAAAGCACAACTCATTAAGACAACAACAAAAAATAAGCGAACGTAACAATAAAAACATAAGACGATAAAAAGCTAGTATTACTAAATATGTACAGAATGTTTCATAAAATTCAAACATTTATGTTTAAATTGAAACAGGTGACTTCAAAATGTTCTCGTAATATATCAAATCCTAAAACGAACTGTAAAGTGTATCAATGTCAAAAGAATTTGAAGCTATGGTTACTCAGTTGCATACCATATCATAACCTATAGTACCTTTTTACAGCAGTAATAGCGGGAAAAAAAACTGAATTAGAAAGAACCCAACCAGTAACATAACCACCAAATCAAGAGAAGGTTCGACGCTAGTGATGGGACCATAACCATGCGCTTTTTAAACAGTATTTACCTGAATATAAGGAGCAAAGCCACCTTCATCTCCAACATTTGTTGTGTCTTGTTGAGACTTCCAACTTGTACTTTTTGTATTTGACCCGTTTGGGTAGAACACTAACCCAAATCAACCCGTTCATACCTGCTATGATCTAACAAAGGGTCGTTTACCTTTCTGAGTTCTGTGCAAATGACGAATATCCTTTCAGCATGATCCGACGGTCACGTGGCTTTCAGGATTAGGTTGACTATAAACAAAATTAAAGTCAAATCATGTTGACTATAAACAAAATTAAAGATATAAATCATAGAATGTTTTACCCAACATGAAGGCGGTCTTTGGCAACATCCAAATAGAAATACGAGAGATCCACAAAAGCAAACCATTGATCTGATATAGAACAATACATTTACAATCAATCAATAAGAAATCTTTAACGAAGAAACTATAAGATTTAACACATTTATCATTACTTGAAGAGGCTGTTGTTGTCTGAATTTCGCATACAAACAAACTTAATTGGTGTCGTCTGGTGCCTCGGCTTCTAGGACTTTAAGCATCTCACGTCTACCAAAACAAAGGACAAGCGGAGGGGTTCTGTAACAGGTCAAAAGGGTAACTTCTATGTGAGTGAAGCAAGAATGAGAATATTCTTGTGACCTGAATAACCTCTACATCAGCTCCTCCTGGAATACTACCATGAATAACTCAAAAAAGAGACCAATAGGTTGAACTTATTGTTTTAAAGGAATATACTTTATGTTGCTTATATTTCAAGGGACTACTTCTGTAATTGAAGTATGATCCCTGAGCATATTCTCTGATCATAATTTTAACTCTGGAAGTTGATTTTCTCTACTGTACAGTACTCTGTTAACTAGTGAAGATAATTTTAAAATGAATCTAGTTCTGGTTTCTTGCCTTAATCCCTTCACTAGTCTTACATACTAAGATGTATCCCTGAGCATATTCTCTGATCATAAAGTATTTTACATGGTTCACGACCAAGCGACGTTACACATGAATTGTGATAATTGTATCCTTTATGGAACAAAAACAACATAAAACGTTGCAAAACACTATTTGCAAAACTAGAATGCAGCTAGAGGATCAAATAATTAAACATACCTCCGGATCTTGTTTGCCATGTACATACGGATCAGTAACAATGCCTAACCCGTTCACTTTTCCTTTTTTCATGCCCCCTGCAGCTTCTTTCCACAAGTCTTGATCAAACACACCTGATTTGAGAGTGTTGGCGGTGATTTTAGGTTTTGATGGATGAATCGATTCGAACGACGGTCGAGCGGCGGAATTGAATGACGGTCTATGGGCACCCAACCAATTGCCTTTGCTATCTGAAAAATCTGTAACAAATGTTTCAATATCAAATAAAACCCTAATAAGCGCCATGTGTTTGTAATGTTTGAATGTCAACTTACGTGTGCATCTACAGGGAAATCGTCTTGCCGAAGATTAAACATCAATACACATGCCACCTGCCAATCATTTGAAGATCCACATCACGGACTTAATTGCTGATTCTTATGATCACCGGTCATTGATAAGTTCGCAACTTCACATTTTTATAGTTTAGGAAGTCATGTGATTCTAAAGCTAATCATTTTATGATCTATATATGGTTCTAAAAATTAATAAATAAGAATCAAAATTTACCGTTTTAGGTCCAATCCCCTTGAACTGAGAAAGCTCTGTCTTTATTTCATCAATCGATAAGTCCCGAAGGTATTCCAAGCATAGCTTCCCTCTCTTCTCAAGAAGACAATTCAACATATTCTTTATACAAGAAGCTTTTGTCGGGGCTAATCCTCCACATCTAATAGCATCCTCAATGCACTTTGAATTAGCAGAATGAACCTAAAACATTTACACAATAATCACTTTAAAAACTAGATGTTGCAGATAACCTCAACACTCAATAGCCTATGCTCCAAAAATAATAATGAATCTACCAAAGGTCCAAAACATCATAGATCCATCAAATATAATACTCCCAAATTTCAACTTCAAAAGTGAACTTGTAGCACTTGAAATACCAGTTTTGCTATGTTTGATCTTATAAGTTATTTTTCATGCTCAAAGTTGCAAAGCCGAGTTCGACTGCAGCCTAGTGACTCCCAACCCAATCAACCGCCATTACAATCCAACTTCTTGCATTGCAGCGACTTCATTCGAGGTATACAAATACTCATGGTTTTAAAAAGCAAGAAACGCACAAAACAAATCAGCATTGAATCCACCTGAATACAAAAAAGATCAGCAATTGAATGAGTGATTGAAAGAATACAAATCAGCGATAGAGCGATTGAATGTTACATACAGATCAACGATTGAGCGATGGAGCGATGGAGATTCGATTGAGAGATTGTTCCAATTGAGCGATTGCTCCGATTGAGAGATTGTTCCGATTGAGCGAAGATCCGATTGAAAGAATGTGCGATTCTTCCGATTGAGAGATTGAGCAAATCAGTAAAACACAAATAATTCGTTCGACAATCTCAGAACAATACCATCACAAAACAGTAATTATGAATACATACCGGAATCATTTAGATTTGTTCCTGATACAAGCCCTAATTTGACGTCGCCGCTAGCGGAATTGTTATCAGGTTTTGTTTAACGGATGAAACGATGAATCTAGGGTTTAATCTAGACAGGAGATGATGAATCGATGAACTTAGGGTTTAAACTGAACGATTAGGTTGCAGGATTTAATTGCGACGAGTGCGTTTGATTAACGATTGTGAATGAAGGATTTGATTGCGAATATGAATTGTTCATATTTGTTGGAAGCGATTTGGGTGAAAGAGGTGGAGATAGGCGACGTGTCCGACGCGAGGGATGATTTAAAACTCGATTTAGGGCAATTGTTACCACTATGTTGCTTATTTTGCTACCGTGTTTTCCCGTTGCCCTTTTGTGTAGTAGTGACAACAGGGCCTTCTTGGCCCACGACCTCAGCAGGCCTACACAGTCTCAGAACCCACCTACGTTCCAACCGAACTGGATCAAGCATTTAACGCTTTTTCGCTTCACCCACAGGATCAAAATTGGTATATGGACACGGGAGCCACAGGTATAATGACTAATAATTTTACTAATCTCACTTCTTGTTTCAATAAAGTGTATGATCGAAACATTACCGTCGGTGATGGCAGAAACATTCCAGTTCATGCGATTGGAAATCACACTCTTTCACCACCTTTTCCAAACTTTAAATTAAACAACATTCTTTTTGCACCAAAACTTATTAAACACTTAATTTCGGTCCGACGATTCACCACCGATAACAATGTTTCAATCGAATTTGACCCGTTTGGTTTTGTTGTGAAGGATCTCCGCACCCGCAAGCCCCTCCTTCGATGTGATAGTAACGGTGATCTCTATCCACTAACACTCCCTTCAAGATCCCAAGTTTTTCATGCTCCAGTTTCTTCCTTTTTAACCGTGACCCGAGACACTTGGCACCAACGTCTTGGACATCCCGGGAATAATATTTTGCAATATTTAAAACGTAGCTTGCATTTTCCTTCCAATTATGTTAAACATTCTCATATTTGTGAACCTTGTGTGTTTGGCAAACAAGTTAAATTTCCTTTTTATGATTCTAATACTTGCACCGCCTTACCTTTTGATATAGTACATAGTGATTTGTGGACCTCCCCGGTTCTCTCTTCTACCGGGTGTCGTTATTATGTCCTATTTTTAGACGATAAAACTAATTTTTTATGGACATATGCTCTCGCCTCAAAATCTCAAGTTTTCTCCAAATTTCTTGAATTTCATAAATTAATTTCCACCCAATTTCACACAACCATAAAATGTTTCCAATGCGACAATGGTCGTGAATACAATAACACCTCATTTCATAACTTTTGCACTTCAAATGGAATGACATTTCGTTTTTCATGTCCATACACATCCGCTCAAAACGGTAAATCGGAGCACAAAATACGGTCCATTAACAACATCATGCGAACCATTTTATCTCAATCTTCCGTTCCACACAATTTTTGGCACCATGCCTTAGAACATGCAACTTATCTATTAAATATTTTGCCCACCAAAGTTCTTCACAATCCCACACCCACATTTTGTCTTTACAATCGCCACCCATCATACGACCATTTACGCATTTTTGGTTGTCTTTGTTACCCACTTCTTCCTTCCACTACAATCCCTAAACTCGCGGATCGCTCAACTCCGTGCGTTTTTCTTGGCTTCCCTTCAAATCATAGGGGCTACAAATGTTATAACATCAAAACCAAACAAATTGTTCTCTCTCGAGATGTCGTTTTCGATGAAACAATTTTTCCTTTTGCCACCCAATCATCCACCCCCTCCTCTTATGATTTTTTAACCTCCACTCCCTACCCATTTTTTTGGACTTCTCCCACTCAATCTACTCCCACCCATGCTTCTGCTTCCAAACACACACCACCCAATTTCCCACAAACCACTCCACCATCTCCTATCTCATCCACTGATCCAACAAATACCACCCCACAATCCTCTCTCTCATCCCCTCCCTTATCATCACATATTACTCAACTCAATACTATGCCAACCGGCCCAAATAATCGGCCCACTTCTGTCGCACCCAACTCACCACCACCTACTGCCCCTCGGCCCCAGACTCCACCAGCCAACCCAAATATCCAGCCCACTTCATTTGTTCTCAACCCACCACCCGTAACCCAAACGACCCAACAAACCCGCACCATAAACACCCGGTCAATGTCGGGTATTTATAAGCCCAAACAACATTTTAACCATAATACCTCTTCTCCACCTCCCATCTCTCCTTTACCTAAATCACCAACCGAAGCCCTTTCTAATCCACACTGGATAAATGCCATGACCGACGAGTTTCGGGCACTTATTGATAATAGGACTTGGGAATTAGTACCAAAAAGGCCCGGTATGAATATTGTTCGAAGCATGTGGATTTTTAAGCACAAAAAGAAAGCGGACGGGACTCTCCAAAGATATAAGGCTCGTTTAGTTTGTGATGGTCGATCACAACAAGTAGGAGTTAATTGTGGCGAAACTTTTAGCCCGGTTGTTAAACCGGCAACCATTAGAACCGTTCTATCTTTGGCATTGTCAAAATCATGGACAATACATCAACTTGATGTCAAAAACGCTTTTCTTCATGGACATCTAAATAAAACTGTTTTCATGCACCAACCAATGGGCTTCCGAGATCCAAATTATCCAAATCATGTGTGCCTCCTCAAAAGGTCACTCTACGGACTTAAACAAGCACCAAGGGCATGGTACCAACGGTTTGCCGATTTTGTCTCTAAGATGGGTTTTCAACATAGCCAATGCGACCATTCCTTATTCATCTTCAAACAAGGAACACATATGGCTTACATTTTACTATATGTGGATGACATTCTTTTGATCACCTCCACGGATAGTTTACGTAACCAATTCATGGCTCTTCTCTCTAAGGAATTCGCCATGACCGATCTCGGGCTACTTAGTTACTTTCTCGGAATTTCGGTAACAAGGACCAAAAATTCACTCTTTCTTTCACAAGAGAAATATGCTCGGGAAATTCTTGAACGAGCCGGTCTTACTGATTGCAACCCGGCTGCAACCCCTGTTGATACGCAAAATAAGTTGAGTGGTGCTCACGGTACTCCTGTTGAAAACATCACTGAATACCGAAGATTCCCCGGAGCCTTACAATATCTCACTTTTACACGACCCGATATATCCTACGCGGTCCAACAAGTATGTCTTCACATGCATGACCCAAAGACCACTCACCTGAATGCCCTAAAACGGATCCTGAGATATATAAACGGCACCATCACTTATGGCTTACACCTCCAACCGTCCCCAACCTCTTCTGTCGTGGCTTTCACGGACGCGGATTGGGGAGGGTGTCCCGACACCCGCCGATCAACCTCCGGGTATTGCGTCTACATGGGTGAAAATCTACTTTCATGGTCCTCTAAACGTCAACCAACTTTGTCCCGTTCAAGCGCGGAAGCTGAATACCGAGGTGTCGCAAATGTAGTTTCAGAAGTATGTTGGCTCCGAAATCTATTACTTGAACTACATCATCCTCTTTACCCAGCAACATTGGTTTACTGTGATAATGTTAGCGCAATCTACTTAGCCGGAAATCCAGTGCAACATCAACGTACGAAGCACATCGAAATGGACATCCATTTCGTTCGCGAGAAAGTAGCCAAAGGTCATGTTCGGGTTCTCCATGTTCCCTCACGATATCAAATAGCCGACATTTTCACCAAAGGCTTGCCAAAGGTTCTATTCGACGATTTTCATTCCAGTCTCAACATCCGCGACCCTCCCGTTTCGACTGCGGGGGAATATTAGAATAGAATATAATATTTGGCACATTCTGTATCATAAATATATTTCTTGTCATTTATTGTATTCACATAATCATAGGTGCATAATTATAGGAGAACTATCTCGTCATTTATTGTATTCACATAGCATAATTATATGAGAACCATTCATGTAATCCTTATATATTGATGAGAATAATGGAATGAAGGCAGGGAAAATATTCTCACAAGAGATTTGGTTATTACTTGTAATAACTACAAAATTATATTTGTAATCTGACTATTTCATGGTATTTATAATCAATATTATTCTTTTAACTTTTTTTTTATATATTCACATTATGGTTTTTTGATGTGGCGGCATAAGAAAACAAAGTCGTATACCCAATTGAGTAATTTTAGTACTATAATTCACAACAAGTGCCAATGACTGAACCAACACTGATCAAACAATATTCGGTTTTTTTTATTTATTTTTGATCGATGTAAAACTTGTGTCGATATCCTCTTAGGCATATCTCTTTCGGATACAGTTTTAGCTAGTCAATGTTAATTCCGTATTCCTTGATAAACATCCTGTGTTTGTTATATATATTCTCCTAGCCTTACGGACTCCTCTTTCAGAGATTATTAATCAACTAAATGCTGTTAATGGAAAACATGGAAATGGAAGACAAAATCGTTAAGGAAACTTACCAAGGTCTTCTTAAGTGTGTTGGTGAAAAAAAGAAGGTAGCCAACAAATTTTCACCATTTATATATATGGCTCCAAGTACCCTCCGAAATCTCAGTACAAGTTCTTTCATGCCACGGGTGGTCTCTATTGGACCACTGCACAGAAAAGATGAAAATCTGCAGCAATTTGAAGTGCGGAAAGAAACTTTTGTGCATGAACTATTGTCTCGTTCACAACCCCCATTAGAAGAAACACTAAAAACATGTGTGCAGAAGGTGGGTTCTATAATAAAGATAATCAGGGGATGTTATACTTACTCAGAGTCTTATGATGACATTGAACTTGCTAAAATGATGGTTATGGATGCTTGTTTCATACTTGAATTCATTCACGATATTAAAATGAAGAAATTTTCTGGTACCAATTTGAGGTTGCAGGACCAGTACATACCTTATGACCTGGTGCTGCTAGAGAATCAAATCCCTTTTTTTGTTCTAGAAGGCATATATGGGTGCGTCATTTATAAATTTGAAGAATGTCTACCTCTTACTGAATTTATCCAGCCACTTCTGAAATATGCCAACCTCTTCCAAAGAAAAATAAAAGTAGGCAATAGAAGCACACATACGAATTATGATCATATTCTTGGCTATTTGCATCACTGTTACCAACCCAGAAAGGAAATTTCTTCTGGTTTTCCAAGTTCAACAATCCACTCGGTTGTAGAACTTGACAGGGCTGGAGTAAACTTTAAGCCGAACCACGATGCAGAATGGCCATTGGCCATGGAAGTAAAAATGTCTAGGTATTGTTCAAGCATTTTTTGGTTTTTGAATAAGCCTACACTCACAATGTCAACCTTATGTATTGATGATTTCACTGAGTTGGTTTTAAGGAACCTAATTGCATACGAGCAGTCATATGTGGTTGATCCTTACGTCACGTCATATGCCCGGGCCATGGATATGCTAATTGACACCCAGGAAGACATTGCCAAGTTGGTGACATCAAAAGTTATCGTCAATCATATTGGTTCAAATGAAGAGGCTGCAAATATGGTAAACAAGATATGCAAGGAACTTGCCCCCGAACATTTCTATTACACTCAACAGTGGGAACAACTAGATAGACATTTCAAAGGTTACTGGCCCAGAAAGATTGTGAAGTTAAAGCGTACTTATTTCAGTAGTCCATGGAGTATCATTGCTCTCTTTGCTGGAATCGTCCTTTTTGCTCTTGCAATGCTTCAAACCATCTTTACCATTAAGTCTTCATGAAGCAAATAATAAAGACTATATTATTCTTACATTTGATCAACAAGATGGTTTGTTTCAATGTTAAGCATGTGAAATGTAAACCAGCATGTTCGGATGCTCCTGATTTTCTCCAACTATTTAGTTGTTTCCTTATTTGTTTGTATAGACATGAGTAACTTGACTTTCATTTTCACTGGAACTTTTTGCTTTCATCGTACTGTAATCTCAATAACTAGTTCGTTCAGCTCAGAGACACCGCCGATAACACTTTCGGCCAACAGGTCAAATGAAGAAGCTGCAAGTATGATAAACAGAATATATGCAAAGAAATCGCCCGGAACATTTCTTCTACACTCAAAAGTGGGAACTGGATAGCCATTTTAATGGTTATTGGCCCAGAAAAAAAAATATTGATTTTGAAGCGTACTTATTTCATTTGTCCACGGAGTTTTACTGCTCTGTTTGCTGAAATCATCCATATTTTTTTTCTTTCTGTGGTTCGAACCATCTTCATCGTTAAGTCTACATGAAGCAAAGAATAAAGACTAATCATTCTTTATGTTCTACGAGAAGATTTGTAATTAATTGTCATCTTTAAGCCTTAACATGTGTTTGAAGGTCTTATACAAATTTGATATCAACCAAGCAAACCGGAAATTCATTTACGTATATTGTCTAACATGACCAAAATAAAATTTGTTTATCAACTATGGGATGGCTTTAAATAACTATAGTCTCTTAAAACTAGGAAGTCGTGAAAAAGGTATCATAAGGACTCAATTGAACTTATTTTAGCGGCATTGGAACCAGTGTCATCTCCGAAAATGGTAAAAACTTTTGGGCCTTGTGCGAGGTAAAAAAAATTGGGCCCCCTTCCTATAATATAAATTAATCAATCATATATAATAAATCACAACACGATGATAACTGTTATAAAAATAAACAAAACAAAACTACTGTAGCAAAATGAACAAACTTACGTTGAAACATTACTTAAGCGAATCGTGAGACTTTTTAGCATTTTTGAATGTAAAGTTCCTGATCAAGTATTTATAAACCATGCCGATTCTTCTCTATATTTCAATGTATCATAATTATCCATGTTCATAGAGTGAATGCTAGCATCGATTAAAATAATAAATCCTAGTTTTATATTACAAATAAATTAATACACCTAACATTAGTTTCAACACCCCCCTGGACAAACAAAAATAACCAACACTTGAATCCTTTAAAAAGAAGAACTATAATATGTTTAAACATATCCAAACTAATTTGGCAAAACGAACCTTTTCATACAAATAAAATAAACCCAAAAAAAAAACATAAAAAACAAAAAAAAACATATAAAATTTATTATGTAAATGGTTAAATGAGAAGAAAAAAATTGAAAGACCTTACAAATTTATTGAGGCCCAAATTTAAATGTGAAAATTAAAATTAAAACTAAAAAACAAGCAATGTTACAACTGGTGTGACTATACGGGCCTTTTTATAATTAGCTCTTTGAAAGCCCAAAGACAAACAAAACACTACATGAAAAGAAAAAGATCAGCGCGCGATTCGAACCCGGCATGGCTAGTTCGTCAGGGAATGCCGCGTCCATGGAACCAAAGGGTGAATTTGTGTATACTTTTCTAACCTAATAATTATAAATATGAAGTATATATTTTTTAAACAATTTTGGGCCCCTATATATTTTGGGCCTTGTGCGGTGCTACCTCCCGCACAGGCCCAAAGTCGGCCCTGGCCCAAAGTCGGCCCTGGCCCAAAGTCGGCCCTGGCCCAAAGTCGGCCCTGGCCCAAAGTCGGCCCTGGCCCAAAGTCGGCCCTGGCCCAAAGTCGGCCCTGATTGGAACCGTTAAACTCTACTATCTTAGATTTTAGGTTTTCGCTTTTGGATTTTTATGTTGTAAATTTTAGAATTTTTGTTTCAAATCATTGCTTCTTTTAATTTGGCATTGTGTTTTTATTTGTCATGTCTCTTATGCTATTTATTGTGTCTTTTCCCCCGAAATTGTGTTATGTTGCTAGGCATTGTGTTATATTTTCCTCGGCGTTATGTACATTTTATGATCCATTATGTCTTTGTAACAATCTATGTCTTTGAATTATTATTAGTTGTAACTTTGGCATATTTGGTTCTATCTCAATTGGTTTTTTTATCTTAATTTTTTTATCCACATTACTTTTACATATTTAACAATTTAGCACAACACTTTTTCATTTTCAACTTTGATCCCTATACTTTTTATTTTATACAAATTTTTCGTTTTACGTTAGATAACTATATATAAATTTAGAGCTTTCTGTTACATTGTTAGTTGTAACTTTGGTGTATTTGGTTATACACCACTTGGCCTTTTTAATCTTTAATTGTTTTTTAAAACCAATACTTTTTCATCTTTACAATTTAACCCCAATATTTTTTAACTTTCGACATTAGTCCCTATACTTTTCATCTTTTACAAATTTTTTGTTTTACGTTTTTGATCTAAATATTACTAATTAACACGCTGTAACGTGCGTGTGTAGTTAAACCTTTTAAAGCCTATTTATTCCCATTTAACAGCCTCATCGCAACGTGTGAGTACTACGTCGACTTAGTTTTTGTTTTCTATGTTTTACATGTCACATGTTTGATTGAATTTTTTTACGTCTATTTTTCTTTTAGTTCAGTTATATTTTTTCGTTTCTTATTGCATTTTTATACGAGTTTTTCCGGTGTTGGTAGTCGTTGGCGGCGGTGTGGCATCGGTGCTTTTTGGCATGGTTTTACACCCCTGCCACCATATTTATCTACTATTTTAATTAATTGTACGGTGGTAAACTTATTAGTATTATCATTTATTGCAATACAATTTAGATTTAACTAGTGTATTTGCAAGAGCGTTGTGGTGGGAACTTTCGGCAACGCACAGGAATTTTCGTATACATAGGATCAAAAATCCCTTTGTTTTTTGCAGTAAATGTAGAAGGTGAACGCTTGAGTGATTTAGCCAAATAAAACATGTTGCCAAAATGTAATCTGCTGTTTCTTCTTTAGTTCCACAATTAGGGTAGCGATTTCTAATCACCATAAGATCATGTGTAGTGGTAAAGGAACCCTTGTGCAAATACTGCCCTACTACGGATGGTCTAATACCTCGCTTTGCCAATGTTGGTATTTTCCCCATCATAGTACGCCATAAAACATGTTAAACTCTGGGACGGCACAATTATTCCAAAGGAAGACCGGGGGCTGCTAAGGTACCACATTTGCAGCAACCAAGTTAGCTTTAATTATTTGTCTTACCATAAATTCTTCAACAAAACCAATGAGGTCCGTATAAGTAATTGTCTGGTTGTTAAGTTTTCAAGGATATTACGTCGTGTTTTTAAGTACCATGTAATTGGATCACTTCATATTCATAAGCTGGTTAAGACCCCGGAAATTCTAAAAAGAAGGAAAAGTAATGTAGCCACCACCTTAAATTTTGATCAAATTGATCAGACGTGTCAAGAAGATTTACCTATTTTAGAGAGATTTGCAAATAATAATTTTCAACTGCCAAAGAAACCTTTTTCAAGGCGCCTTCCTTGCGTTCCTTCACCACTGCCTAGAGATGACAGAAAGATGAGAAATAAGCAAACCGAAAATGAATAACTAATGACTAACGGTTCAGTTTTGATTTTTTGAAAACTCGAAAATTACAGTTTGTTTTTGGTATAGACCCAAACCAAACTCCAATAATTGAGTTAAATTATGACTGTCGTTGTCGTTTATATAAAATAACATAATTTAACTTCTTTTAATTATTAATTAGATGTTTTTTGTTAAACAAAGGTAACAGATTTAATTACCTTACTTTCGGCACTTGAAGCCTCATAGATTTCAAGAACTTTAGCTTGGAGATCAGTCTTCTTCTCCTCAAAACTCTTTGCTATAATCCTCCTGTGTGTTGGTTAACGTTTGATGTACTTTACGCTCTGTTCCCGAGTTTAATAAAGGACAGAAAAGAAAAGAAATAGAGTTTAGTAGAGAAAAGAAAAGAACAAATAAAAATTATTGTGTGTTCCAGAGTTTGAAGTAAAGGAAAGGAAAGAAAGGAAAATAAACATTTTTTTGCATTCCCGAGTGTAGGTTGGTTTTTAGCCTGCAGCTAAGTATATGAGGCTTCGAACATACCCAAGTCACAAAACAGTGTTCCATGGGAGGCTTTGATGGTGTGCGGGGAGAACTTTCACACAAGGCCCATGATTTCGATGGGGATGCGATTTAAAAAAAAAATCCAATATGTATATGTTATTTTTTTTAAATAGTAAACACATACCACTTCCAATATGGGCCCATTTACAAATCATTTTTTATGGTTTAGAATTTAGCCAACTTAAAATTAGGTTTATTGAACCCAATACTAATTTGTTTTTTTTTTTACAATAACAAAACATAACGGAAGGGCACATTTTTTCAAGCTTTAACAGGGTATGTGAATTCTCAGAGACGCCTCTGCAGTGTTCCACCAACCCAACTTACCTTCAAATCATCAACATAACCAAAAGTCTACAAAAGATCAATCGATGCATCAGGTGCCCACCTTGATCGATCACTCAAACTCTACCCAAACTTGTTATCATAAACACTCAAACACTCCTTCCACCGTCCATTACTACCTTCCATCCCTCTTTTTTGTGCCAATTTCACAATGTAAACCAGAACCTTGTAGGAACCGTTCGCGTAATTAAATAAAATAAAACAAATTTTATTGATTCGATTACAATACAGAAATAAGAAAGCTAAAATACTAGTACGAATACAACTGAAATAAATCAAAATACAAGAAAGGTGTAGAAGCAGAGTGGCTGAGGCACGTGTTCACGCGCTTCCCTTAAAACAAATTCCGAGTCTCCCAGGAGTACTCGTTTTGTTTCCCAGGGTACAACAGCCAGAGCAGATGTACTGCCGGAATTGGCACAAGACCCGATGTCTACCTTGAGAACTGCAAGAAAAAGATCAGAAATGGGAAGAAAGTTGTTTGCATAAAGTTGTTGTATCTGGTGTATTCTGCAGCTGGGTATGGAGCTGTATTTATATAGGTCCTAAGTCGAAACAGTCAAAAAAGAATTAAAGAGAGGTTTAAATTGCATTAAACGTCTTCAATGCAATTTAATACGTCATTTAATTCTCAGTCAAAGACCGTTAACTCGTCAGTTTCGAAGCTGAACTGTAACTGCACTGTCATTCAATGCTGGAAGCTTCTGCGCGTGCGCCCAGGTCAGTACGCTCATGCGCAGTGCGTCCACTTGGCTCGCTGCCATGCGCGTGTGCGCTAGGTCCATGCGCACCTGCGCGCGTGTGTCACATCACCTGTGAGCCTCTACGAGCACGCCACACAGTCGCGCCGTATTGGCTCACTCTGGTGCGCCGCGCACAACACAGCAGGACCCATGCACCATGCGCAACCGCGCGCCTTCGTGCAACTTGTACCCGCGCGCGGACTGCCATGTCACGCGCCTCGAACCTGCATGCCACTTCACCACTTGGTCCTTGCAGCCTCTATGATTCACCACGCGCACGTGGTAAAAAATACAAAGGCGGCTCTCAAGTGGCTCGCGACGATGCGAAGTGCGAAGTGCAAAGTGCAAAGTGCAAAGTGCGCCTCATCGCCCACGCCACGCGCGCGCGCGCATGTGCGAGTGCGGGTGCTACGCACCCTTCGCGAGGACACTTAGTGTGTGCTTCCATGAAACAATAAGGATGGAGAGTTCCACCTTAAATACCCATTTAAGTTCCAACTCTCCTCCGATGTGGGACAAGGTGCTACTTTCCCTTTTGTTTCAGCATTTAATGTTTCAAACACCCAACTTTGAGCATCGATATCTCATTCATCTTAGCTCCGTTTTGGACGTGGTTTAGTTCGTTGCGAAGCTCTTCCAACATAGAACACAAACCCACAAATAAATATATAAAACCCGCTCATTTTATTATATTTATTTCTAGTCCAAAATAGGAAAAAAATCATTTTCTTATATTTGTGAAAAATGCTATTTTCACCTATTTTTCCAACAATCCCCCACATGAAAAATGCTATTTTCATCAAATTTCCAACAATCCCCCACATGTATGGAAATCGATCTTTTCCTTACACTTTTCAACGATAAACTTCGACAGTTGAGTATTGCAAGATAGGTAGGTTGTTACCTTTGAACCTTCTTTTGTGAAGCATACTTAGCTTACTAGCGGTTTGTAGACGCGATGTCCTTGAACATACCCCCATTTGTGTAAACGACAATACATTTCACACAATACTCTCCCTGGTTTGGCCAACTCCTCATTGTCGTGTCCTATTATGGTCCTGGAACACTAGCCTGGTTCTGCAAGAGCTCTAGGATTTGCGCACCCCACAAATCCATTCGAAGCGACCCTACTTCTCTCTAACATAGGTGATTCCCTGAATCATTAAAAGCATCATGGTTATTTGATTTCCCGAAATCGTTAACCTTAATATGCTTAGCCTCACTTCAATGTCACTGATTGGAATGGACTAGGAAGTATATATAACTCCCTTTTATTTAGTTTTGGGGTACTCCCCCACAGTGACTCCGTTTTTGGTAATATGATTAAGTTGGCCTATTGAACTTAGATCTTGGGATCTCCAGTCAACTAAGTTAGGTTTCCCTCATATTCCCATTCACCACGGGCTTTAGTCCCATTCCTCTTGACGACGTTTCAACTAACTCTCTGCTTAAGCCTTTTGTAAACGGGTCCGCAATGTTATCTTTTGATCTCACATAATCAATTGTGATAACACCCGTTGAGAGTTGTTGTCGTACCGTGTTATGTCTACATCGCATGTGCCTTGATCTACCATTGTACATCAAGCTTTGAGCTCTACCAATCGTTGATTGGCTATCACAATGTACACATATGGCTGGCAAAGACTTTGGCCATCTTGGAATATATTCCACGAATTGACGTAGCCATTCCGCCTCCTCGTCTGACTTATCCAAGGCGATAAATTCGGATTCCATTGTGGATCTTGCTATGACCGTTTACTTAGAAGACTTCCAAGCAATAGCAGCTCCTCCAAGTGTAAACACGTAACCACTTGTTGATTTGGAATCTTTATTATCCGATATCCAGTTTGCATCAGTATATCCTTCGTATATCCTTCGATCACTGCTGGTTGTCGGGTATAATGCAGTCCATAATCTCTTATGTATCTTATGTATCTAAGCACCCTCGTGATAGCTTTCCAATGATCCACGCACGGATTGCTGGTGTATCTACTTAGCCTACTCACCACGTAAGCCAAGTCGGGTCTAGTACATGTCATTAGATACATTAGACTGCCAATAATTCTTGAATACTCTAACTGAGCAACTCCATCTCCTTTATTTTTCTTGAGATGTTGGGAGGTATCAACTGGAGTTCGAGCTACACTCGTATCTCCCGAGTTGAATTTTTCAAGAATTTTATCCACATAGTGAGATTGACTTAACACAAGACCATCTTGGGTTCTTATGAACTTTATTCCAACAATCACATCCGCTAAACCCATGTCTTTCATGTCAAATCTCGCTTTCAACATGCTTTTAGTAGCTTTGATAATTTTATCATTACTCCCAATGATAAGCATATCGTCTACATAAAGGCATAAAATCACATAACCTTCATTTGTGTCATTGAAATAAACACATTTGTCGCACTCATTTATTTTGAAACCATTGTCAATCATGACATGATCAAACTTTTAGTGCCATTGTTTTGGTGCTTGCTTCAAACCTGTAAGGACTCTTAAAAATGTCCCAATACTACTAGTAAGTGAAAACCCTGACCCCTGAAACCTTACTGTACATGAAAAACCAAGAAATCCAAATTAGTGGGTTTCAGGCGGGCCGCGTAAGTCTTAAGGGAAGCTTACGCGGGCCGCGTCAAACATGGGTTGACCGGATAAGTGTTCCGGATCCACGTGTTGACCAGCTGGCATACCTACTCGTGACCAATCAAGCCTACGCGTAGAATAGGTGGTTAGGCGGGCCGCGTAAAGGTCAAGCCAAGGTTTATGCGGGCCGCGTGAACCCTATTTTTCACCTATAAATAGCTTAGCTCAGGGGCTTTCATT
This sequence comes from Helianthus tuberosus, assembly GCA_030545235.1. Lineage (NCBI taxonomy): Eukaryota > Viridiplantae > Streptophyta > Magnoliopsida > Asterales > Asteraceae > Helianthus > Helianthus tuberosus. The sequence continues at coordinate 11,751 of JARYGA010010301.1, read as the reverse complement.
CTGTGTCGACGAAAACTTTCAAAAACGAAATATTACGGCTCTGAAGTTGAAATTACAAATCTTAATTAGTGGGGTGCTGCTACGATACAGGGTATTAACTCAATCACTGCTACGATTTAATGTCCGATCGATTGAAACTATCCAATGGATGTTTAAGTGCTGCCACCATTAGGGTTATACTTTGTCATTCATCGTGAATTCGATGGATGTTTAAGTATCGCACTTTGTCAATCATTATGAGGGTTTAATCTCGTGAGTTAATCGTAAATGCTGTATTAGTTACTGACCTAGTTCGTGTGCATGTTATTTAATTTAGGTTAAAAGGCTAATCAGTAGGCTAAAACTCTGCCCGCGTAAATCTGCAATGTGAGTCATTCTCTTTTTATCAAATATTTTACAATACTCCATTTTTCAAATGTTATAATTACAGGGAGTAAGTCGTGGTTATCTTAATCACTGGCTAGTGGGGTATTGTGCACATTACTAATTTTCACTGGTTAGGCTAATATATCCTAACAGTGATCGTCACTACTTGGGGAAGGACCCAATAGTGGTATGACCATCGTCACGCAATGTGACACGGCGCCAGATAAAAATAAGATAGAAGCCATTGTAATCGCCCTTATGCTGTAATTGATAACTATGTGTCATTTTATTAAATTGAGTGACTCGCCAGCATTTCCCCGCTGATAAAATATTTTTAAAACATGTTTCAGGCGACCTGCTGTAAATCAAGGAAACGTGCTACGGAGCACTAACCAGCTTGAAGAGGTGGCTCAGTTAAAATGAATAAACATGTTTTAATAAATCAGAGAATTTCCTAATTAAATTCCTCTATTGTAAATTACGGGGTTTTATCCTAAATAATGGAATAAAATAAACTAGGCATTTTGAGTTTTAAAAGATCCTGTTAAAATTCTTCCGCTGTCGCATCATGGCTCCTGACCGGGTCAAGCCGGGGCTGGGGCCGTGACAGGAAAAGGTGGTATCAGAGCTACTGATCGAGCCACTGATTCAAAGCCTATTAAGTATTTCAAAATACTTAATTTTTCTAATTGCCATTCTATGATTATGTGATTATATTTTGATTATCTGTTAATTTACAGAATGGGTAAGCAAAGAATTTCGGATATCTATCTTAAACTAGATAATTCCTCAAAAGATAAGGGAAGTACATCCCAATCAAATTCCTCAAGATACTCAGTAGATACTGAGGAAGGAATATTTGTTCGAAAGGCACAATATGAGGAACCACTTTCTCCTAAGAAAAGAAGTCTTATTATTAGAAAAAGTCAAGAGAAAAGAAAGAAGTCACAACCAAAAGAAGTGAGGGTTAATCAGGAAACCCGGGAACTAGGCAATAACCCACCATGGGAAGATAAATTAGATGAAAAATGGGCGGATCTTTATATGTTAGCCACGGTAGCAGTAAATTCAAAATTTTAAATACCCAGACTCCGTACTAGCCCACATATCATCTACAACCCAGGAACCTTGTCCTTTAAATAAACCAAGTAGTCAGAGAAAATAAAATAAATTAGGATTATGCAACCCTAGTATGTTTTTATCAGTTATCCTTTGTATTAAATTAGTCACACGGTTTGCAATAATACTTAAAGGTTATCTGTGAAATTTTGTTATAAAATTTTAAACTTAATATTTTTACATATATGCTAAAACAGCATGAATGAGTTATCTGGAGCCCTAGAGAATCTCAACCTCTACCCTGTGAACATAGAAGTTTCCAAAGATTTTACTGGTTACTTTGCTGATGTGGAAAAACCTATAGAATTTCAAGCTCCACCTCTGGAGAAAGCAAAACCTAAGAAAAGAAGAAGATTTGTAGGCTGGAGACGTGTACGCAGAAGGAAAACCAGCAACTAGGAGAATTCCTAAGATAGAGAATCCCATAGATAAAGGAAAAGGGATAGAAATTGAGGAAGATTCAAGGCAAGCAGGGATAGAAATTGGAGAAAGTTCTAAGCAAGAGATTGGAGAAAGCTCCAAGCAAATCAAAGAAATGACATTGCAAGAAGAGCTAGATTTCATACTAGCAAGTTGTGATACCATTAGGCCTATCAATAACAACCTTTACTCTTATCCTGCTGAAACTCAAGTCCCAATAAACCTAGAACCAGCCATTCCAGACCCTCTGATCCACACCCAACCTCTAGGACAAATGGATGAGTGGTGGGCTAACGACTGGCAATTTCAAAACCTCCTCAACAGCCCCTATACCTTTTTCCCTCAGTTCGACCCAGAACCTATACCAAACCCACCAATGAGTAATGAAAATTTAGCTGAACTCCGCCATTTCGGCGAGGAGTTGATGGATGCAGGGAATAGGATCCGGGAGATAGGAGGACAAATCTCCTGGAAATATGATGAGAGGGAACATCGCTTTTAAATATGCTAGCTGACAAGGGAAAAAGGGGATTATGAAACTGTGTTTGTATAAATAATAAAAACCAGTATGTGTAAAATAAACAATAAAACGGTTGTAAGATAACAGTATGTACGGAAGCATATTATAATATATAAACATAGAAGTTAAGAAATTGACAATTTTGGATGTATATTTGTTTATGTAATTATGTGCAATTAAATTGTTATATTTGGTTGTTTTTTTTATTTATACTAATTATTTATATAAAATTTATTATCAGATGGCAAACGCTAATAATGAACCAGTTAACGAGGTAAATCAATCCAAGCACAACAATGAGGATCAATTTCTAAATAGGCAAGATATCGAAAATATCGTTGCTCAGGGAATAGCCAATGCTATTCCAGCAATCCTTGCTGCTGCTCGAAATCTAATCGAACCTCAACAAATTGTTCCTAGTAAACGAACTCAGGAAGATAATTTCAGTAATAGTGTAAATGGAGGCGGCAATCATATTAATAACAACAACGATGGGATACAAGCTCCGCTCCTTAAGAAAATGAAAGCTGCAACGCCTGGTTGCACTTACAATGAGTTTCTTGCCTGTAAACCGGCTGAATTTGCAGGCAACGAAGGAGCAACTACTGCACCGCATTGGTTAGAGAAAACCGAAGCAGTAATTACAATAAGTAAATGTGCCGAGGACGACAAAGTCATGTACACGTCACATCTTTTCAAAGAAGGGGCGCTAGAATGGTGGAATACAGTACTTCAAGCCAAAGGAAGAAATGTGGCCTATGCCATGAATTGGGAAGAATTTAAAAATCTAATGGAAAGAAAATTTTGTCCCGAATATGAGAAAGAGCAAATGGCGAATAAATTCCTAAACCATCGGATGATGGATGTAGACTTTCGAGGGTATACTTCGACATTCTTCGAATATGCGAGAGTAGTACCAACTCTGGCTTCGCCAGAACCAGTACTTATTTCCCACTATATTTGGGGATTGATTGGCGATATCCGTAACATCGTCAAAGCTGCTAAACCCCGCACAATTGATGATGCTGTGGATTTAGCCAATACATTAACCGACGAACTGGTACGGACGCGAGAAGAAAATAGGAAGAAGGAAGTGGCCCAAAAGATTACCCAAGGATTCCGTATGGGTAACCGTAACAATTTCAAAAGAAGGGGGACTGGGAAATCTTCCACTGGTCCATTTTTCAATTCTTGCAAAAGGAAGCATTCTGGAATATGCAAGGGATAGTGCAATTTTTGCAAAATTCCGAGGCATCAAGAGGAAGACTGCAGGAAGAAGAAATTCACAGTTTGCTACAACTGTGGAGAAGCTGGACATATTAGGCCAGACTGCCCTAAATTAGCTAAACCAGCTGATAATAAGGCCAAACCTGCAGAAGGAACTACCAAGAAGAACGTAAGAGCCTTTCAACTGACGACTCAGGAAACCGAATTGATTCCTGATGTGATAGTTGGTACCTTCCTAGTTCACAACGTTTATGCAAAAGTATTATTTGACTCTGGTGCAAAGCAAAGTTTTATAAATACTTCATTCTGCCAAGCACTTAATTTACCCTTAACCCAACTTAGGCAAATTTTCACAGTCGAAACGGCAGACAGAAATTCTGTTAAAATAAATAAGGTTTTGCAAGGAGGAAAGATAGACCTTTTAGGCCATAAATTTTCTGCAAACCTGTTACCTATGAATTTAGCCGAATTTGATGTGGTGTTAGGAATGAATTCGTTGATAGCCAATCATGCTCGAATTCTTTGTGATAAGAATTCCATAGAAATTCATACACCCACAGGGGAATTAGTGGTGATTACAGGAGATAAGCCACGGAAACCAATGAAGTTCATTTTAGTAATGAAAATTGCTAATTATGAACAAAAGCAAGGAGTAGTGTATATGATTTCAGTAATCATTAACACTAAAGGAAAAGAACTTAAGGACATTCCAGTAGTATCAGAGTACTCGGAAGTATTCCCAGAAGAACTACCTGGATTACCACCTGATAGGGAGGTAGAATTTAGAATTCATCTAATTCCTGGAACTACACCGATAGCTAAAGCACCTTATCAGTTAGCACCCACAAAAATGCTAGAATTAAAGAAACAATTAGATGAATTGTTAAATAAAGGATTTATACAACCAAGTTCATCCCCTTGGGGAGCGCCATTGTTGTTTGTAAAGAAAAAGGATGGTTCGATGCGCATGTGTATCGATTATAGAGAATTGAATAAGGTTACAATTAAGAATCGATACCCATTACCTAGGATTGATGATCTCTTTAATCAACTCCAGGGAGCTAGATACTTTTCTAAGATAGATTTACGCTCCGGATATCATCAATTAATGGTACAAGAAGAAGACATACCTAAAACTGCTTTCAGAACTAGGTATGGTCATTACGAGTTTACAGTTATGCCCTTCGGATTAACAAATGCACCTGCAGCATTTATGGACATGATGAATAGGATCTGTAAACCGTACTTTGATAAATTTGTAATTGTCTTTATTGGCGATATACTTATTTATTCCAAAAGTCAGGACGAGCATTGTCAGCACTTGCATGCACTCTTAACTTTGTTAAGAAGGGAGAAGTTGTACGCCAAATTCTCGAAGTGTGAATTTTGGCTACAAGAAGTGCAATTTTTAGGACATGTGGTAAATCACGAGGCATTCACGTAGATCCTGCTAAGATAGAAGCAATTACTAAATAGAAGGTTCTGCAATCAGCAATGGAAATTAGAAGTTTTATAGGTTTAGCTGTATATTATAGAAGGTTTATTAAGGATTTTTCTAAGATAACCGTACCATTAACTAAGCTAACCTGTAAATCAGTTAAGTTTGAATGGGGAACTAAATATGAAGATGCCTTTAGGATTTTGAAGCAAAAGTTAACAAATGCTCCAATTCTAGCCTTACCAGAAGGAACAGAAGATTTTGAAGTGTATTGTGATGCTTCAAAGCTAGGATTAGGATGTGTGTTAATGCAACGCAAGAAGGTAATTGCGTATGCATCAAGGCAATTGAAAACGCACGAGGAAAACTATACGACTCACGACTTAGAATTAGGAGCCATAATTTTTGCCCTTAAAATTTGGAGACATTATCTGTATGGAAGTAAGTTTACTGTCTATACAGATTATAAAAGTTTAAGGTACATTTTTGGGCAAAAAGAATTAAACATGAGGCAAAGGAGATGGATGGAAATCCTAAGTGATTACGATTGTGATATACAATATCACGAAGGAAAGGCAAATGTAGTAGCTGATGCTTTAAGTCGTAAGTATCATGAGAAACAACGACGGGTTCGTGCTCTTAGATTAAATCTACATTTAGATTTAATGGAACAACTGAAAAATGTTCAAGAAACAGCAATCAAGGACGATGCTGAAGGAATGAAAGGACGAATAAAAGACTTAGAACAAGGTAGTGATAGAATATGGAGATTCCATAAGAAACGAATTTGGGTACCTAAACAAGGAGAATTAAGAAATAAGATTTTGGAGGAAGCCCATAAATCTAGATATACCATGCATCCTGGTAACAACAAAATGTACCAAGATTTAAGAAATAATTTCTGGTGGATAGGTATGAAAAAGGATATAGCTAGATATGTTTCTAAATGTCTTACTTGTTCACAAGTTAAGGCAGAACACCAGAAACCATCAGGTTTACTTCAACAATTAGAAATGCCTGTATGGAAATGGGAACTCATAACAATGGATTTTGTTACTAAGTTACCCAAAACCAGAAAAGGTAATGATGCAATTTGGGTAATTATGGATCGATTAACCAAATCAGCTCACTTTCTACCTATGAAAGAAACCTTTAGCATGGAAAGGTTGGCAAAGCTGTATGTGGATGAAATAGTATCCTTACATGGAGTTCCACTCTCTATTGTATCGGATAGAGATAGTCGTTTCACTTCCCATTTCTGGACAAGTTTCCAGGAAGCAATGGGAACTCGACTAAATCTAAGTACTGCCTATCATCCTCAAACAGACGGACAAAGTGAAAGGACAATCCAAACTTTGGAAGACATGCTTAGAGCATGTGTGATAGTTTTTGGTGGAAACTGGGACGACCACTTACCTTTAATTGAATTCTCCTATAACAATAGTTATCATTCAAGCATCGAAGCTGCCCCATTCGAAGCACTGTATGGACGAAAGTGCAGAACTCCAGTTTGTTGGGCAGAAATCGAAGAAAGTCAATTATCAGGACCAGAGATTATGCAAGAAACTACCGACAAGATCACTTAGGTCAAGGAAAGACTGAAGACGGCTCGAGATCGCCAAAAGAGCTATGCTGACAATCGATGCAAACCACTAGAGTTCCAAGTTGGAGACAAGGTACTTTTGAAAGTTTCTCCCTGGAAAGGAGTAGTTCGGTTCGGTAAGAAAGGAAAGCTAAGTCCAAGATACGTAGGACCATTCCCAGTGATCCAACGTATAGGACCGGTTGGTTATCGTTTACAACTACCAGAAGAGTTAGCATGAGTACATGATGTATTCCATGTATCTAATCTCAAGAAATGTTTATCAGACGAATCAATGGTAGTACATCTCCAAGACATAGAGATAAATGAGAAATTGAAGTTCGTTGAAAAACCACTTCAAATCGAAGATCGAAAGATCAAGTTTCTTAAACACAAAAGATTGGTGCTAGTCAAGGTTAAGTGGGATTCCAGAAGAGGACCTGAGTACACTTGGGAGCTAGAATCGGAAATAAAGCGAAAGTATCCTCACTTATTTCAATAAATCTCGAGGAAGAGATTTTAAATAAGGTGGGGAGGATGTAAGGACTCTTAAAAATGTCCCAATACTACTAATAAGTGAAAACCCTGACCCCTGAAACCTTACTGTACATGAAAAACCAAGAAATCCAAATTAGTGGGTTTCAGGCGGGCCGCGTAAGTCTTAAGGGAAGCTTACGCGGGCCGCGTCAAACATGGGTTGACCGGATAAGTGTTCCGGATCCACGTGTTGACCAGCTGGCATACCTACTCGTGACCAATCAAGCCTACGCGTAGAATAGGTGGTTAGGCGGGCCGCGTAAAGGTCAAGCCAAGGTTTATGCGGGCCTCGTGAACCCTATTTTTCACCTATAAATAGCTTAGCTCAGGGGTTTTCATTCTGTGTCGAAGAAAACTTTCAAAAACGAAATATTACTGCTCTGAAGTTGAAATTACAAATCTTAATTAGTGGGGTGCTGCTACGATACAGGGTATTAACTCAATCGCTGCTACGATTTAATGTCTGATCGATTGAAACTATCCAATGGATGTTTAAGTGCTGCCCACATTAGGGTTATGCTTTGTCATTCATCGTGAATTCGATGGATGTTTAAGTATCGCACTTTGTCATTCATTGTGAGGGTTTAATCTCGTGAGTTATCGTAAATGTTGTATTAGTTACTGACCTAGTTCATGTGCATGTTATTTAATTTAGGTTAAAAGGCTAATCAGTAGGCTAAAACTCTGCCCGTGTAAATCTGCAATGTGAGTCATTCTCTTTTTATCAAATATTTTACAATACTCCATTTTTTACATGTTATAATTACAGGGAGTAAGTCGTGGTTATCTTAATCACTGGCTAGTGGGGTATTGTGCACATTACTAATTTTCACTGGTTAGGCTAATATATCCTAACAGTGATCGTCACTACTTGGGGAAGGACCCAATTGTGGTATGACCATCGTCACGCAATGTGACACGGCGCCAGATAAAAATAAGATAGAAGCCATTGTAATCGCCCTTATGCTGTAATTGATAACTATGTGTCATTTTATTAAATTGAGTGACTCGCCAGCATTTCCCCGCTGATAAAATATTTTTAAAACATGTTTCAGGCGACCTGCTGTAAATCAAGGAAACGTGCTACGGAGCACTAACCAGCTAGAAGGACCCAATTGTGGTATGACCATCGTCACGCAATGTGACACGGCGCCAGATAAAAATAAGATAGAAGCCATTGTAATCGCCCTTATGCTGTAATTGATAATTATGTGTCATTTTATTAAATTGAGTGACTCGCCAGCATTTCCCCACTGATAAAATATTTTTAAAACATGTTTCAGGCGACCTGCTGTAAATCAAGGAAACGTGCTACGGAGCACTAACCAGCTTGAAGAGGTGGCTCAGTTAAAATGAATAAACATGTTTTAATAAATCAGAGAATTTCCTAATTAAATTCCTCTATTGTAAATTACGGGGTTTTATCCTAAATAATGGAATAAAATAAATTGGGCATTTTGAGTTTTAAAAGATCCTGTTAAAATTCTTCCGCTGTCGCATCATAGATACCACGGGTTCCTGTCCCGTGGCTCCTGACCGGGTCAAACCGGGGCTGGGGCCGTGACAAAACCATACAAAGATTTGACGAGTTTACATACTTTACCCTCTTGACCTGGGGCAGAGAAACCTTCAGGTTGTTCCATGTAAATCTCTTCTTCTAAATCGCCATTTAGAAATGCGGTTTTAACGTCCATTTGGTGAACTTCCAAATTTCATAAAGCCGCTATAGCAAGAACCAATCGAATCGAGGTTATGCGCGTCACAGGCGAGTAGGTATCAAAGTAATCTAGACCTTCCTTTTGTCTAAATCCTTTAATCACCAACCTAGCCTTGTATTTATCAATACTTCCATCAGTTTTCATCTTCCTTTTGAATATCCACCGATATCCAAGTGGTTTGCAACCAGGTGGAAGATCTACTAACTCCCAAGTATGATTTTGCAATATAGAATCAATTTCATTCCTTATTGCTTCTTTCCATTGAGGTCCTTCTGAAGAGGAAACCACTTCGCGATATGTATTGTGCTCGCCCTCAACCATATAGCTAACGAAGTCTGGACCGAAGGATTTTTCAACCCTTGGCCTTTTACTTCGCCTACGATCACTTTCTTCAACCTCAGGTCGTTCATGTGTCTTATCATGAACTACCTTATCAACTGGTGTAGATGAACTTTCACCTACTTCAAAATTAGGTGTTGATGACGTTACATGTGTTTGTCTTCTCAAAGGAAACACATTTTCAAAGTAGGACACAACGTTAGGATTCACCTCTATGATAGTGTTTACGTGTACATCAGGATTCTTGGACTCATGTACAAGAAAGCGATGTGCACTACTTTGATGCGCATACCCAATAAATATGCAATCAACAGTTTTGGGTCCTATCCTAAGAGCCTTAGGAGGTGGTACAATCACCTTTTGCTAGGCACCCCCACACTTTCAAGTATTTGTATGAAGGCTTCTTCTTTTTCCATAACTCATATGGAGTTTCGTCTCTCTTTTTTAGTGGGATCTTGTTCAAAAGATAATTAGCCGAGAGAATGGCTTCCCCCCACATTTCCTGGCTCACCCCAGAACTTATCAACATGGCGTTCATCATTTCTTTCAATGTATGGTTCTTTCGTTCCGCCACGCCATTTGATTGTGGAGAATAAGGAGGTGTACACTCATGTACAATGCCACTTTTTGCGCATAAATCGGAAAAAGGTGCAACATATTCGCCTCCTCGGTCGCTTCGCAAAGCTTTTATCTTCTTTTGAAGTTGATTCTCAACTTCATTTTTATACAAGATAAATTTACTTATTGCTTCATCTTTACTTTTTATTAAATATACATAGCAATATTTAGTACTATCGTCAATAAATGTGATGAAGTACTTATTTCCACCTCTTGTGGGTACCGCTTTTAAATCACAAATATCGGTGTGAATTAAATCAAGGGGTTCGGTTATTCGTTCTACCGATTTCAATGATGATCTTGTAAGTTTGGATTCAACGCAAGTTTCACATTTATAGTGTGAATCAATATGAAATGTTGGTATACAATTTAAATTGATTAAACAGCGTATTGATTTAAAATTAACGTGACCTAATCTACCATGCCATTTATTCGAATCAGAAAACTCAAGCATATAAGTAGAAGTAGTAGCAATTTTATTCATGTTCTTGACAACCATTACATTTAATTTGAACATGCCGTTTTGGGCGTAGCCCTTACCCACATACATTCCTCGTTTAGTTAGTACAAATTGATCGCTCTCAAAAACTAAACGAAATCCAAACTTATTAAGCAACCATCCCGAGACTAGATTCTTGCGCAAGTCCGGGATATACAACACGTTGCTTAGAGTGAGCTCCTTCCCCGAAGTCCACTTCAAGATCACCGTTCCTTCACCCATGATGTCGGCGGTAGCTGCATTTCCCATATACAGCTTCTCTTCTCCAGAAAGCGCCTTGAAGGTGGTAAAGAGGCTTCTTTCTGCGCAAACATGACGGGTCGCGCCCGTATCAACCCACCATCCTTTTGGAGTGTTGGTCACAGTATTGACCTCATCCATCATTGCGCTTATGTCGGAAATCATTGCCACCAAAGGCATTCTGTCTTCATCCACCATGTGCGCACGCTCACGCTTTGGTTTCTTGCATTGGTTAGCCCGATGCCCCGACTCGTCACAGTTGTAACAAGTTTCTTAGAATGTTTGAGGTTTCTTTTTCACAACCCCTTTCTTCGGTCCAAGTTTGCTAGCCTTTGCTTTCTCCTTGTCCTTTTTCCCCTTACCCTTCGCGCCCTTAGAGGATTGGCCATGCTCAACCAAATTTGCGCTAGCACTAGTCTGTGCAAGGCTGTCTTTTTGGGCAATTCTATTGTCCTCTTCAATCCGAAGACGACCAATAAGGTCCTCTATAGTCATCTCCTTTCGTTTGTGTTTAAGATAATTCTTAAAATCCACCCAACAAGGAGGTAACTTCTCAATCATCGCTGCCACTTGGAATGTCTCGCTAAGTGTCATGCCTTCCGCAAGGATGTCATGTAGTATAATTTGCAATTCTTGGACTTGATTCATAACGGTCTTAGAATCAACCATTTTGAAATCCAAGAAACGGGCTACCACAAATTTCTTTGTGCCAGCATCCTCCGTTTTGTACTTTTTGTCCAAGGCATCCCAAAGATCTTTGGAAGTCTTGACATTGTAGTACACATTATACAATGCATCCGAAAGCCCGTTTAACACATAGCCTCGACAAATGAAATCCGAGTGCTTCCAAGCCTCTACCGCGCTCAGAGCCTGAGCGCTGGTCTCCCCTTCCGCAGGTTGGGGAGCGGTTTCACTTAAGAACCTCGCAAGGTTCATGGTGGTCAAGTAGAAGAACATCTTCTGTTGCCACCTCTTGAAGTGGAGACCCGAGAACTTCTCGGGTCGTTCAGCGTGATTAGCCACTGTGGACGCTCCCACAGTGGTGGCGTTCGGGGGGGTTCCCGTCACAACATTTGTGGTGTTGTTAACGTTGACATTTTCGTTCGACATGCTGAAAAAATTAAAATT
>JARYGA010010300.1:0-43389 GCA_030545235.1 Helianthus tuberosus | reverse complement strand
TATGCCTTCCATCTAGTTTACTTGAAATGCTTGCTTGTTTGAACCATATAGGTCTATTTTTATTTTGGGCTAAATATACATAGTTACCTAGAAAAGAATTCGGTCTAGAATAACTTTTATTAAGAAACATACCCTAAAGTCTAAATCGTGAAACCAAACCGTCATATAGTAACAATTCAGTTTGGTGTGGTTTTAAAGTTCAATGGTTTGATTTCAGCTTTGAATACTAAAAAACCCTTACTAACGGTTTAGTTCTTAGTTTGACATGGAAACCATCAAAATCGGACCATAAACACCCCCTAAATTGCAGGTGATCGTTGTATTTTTTTTTTATTGATCAAGGCATGTAAAAAGACTAGAAGTCCACACTATATGACAACAAAGAGAAAAGTTAGTCACGATCTTAAGAATTTAGTTATATAAATTTCAATGTTATATTCATCTAAATATATTGATAATAATCGATCAAATCATGCCAATGATCTCTAGATTAAGTGGTGGAGGGCTTGCATTTCTCTTGAGAGATGCAGGTTCGACTCCCACTTGGTGCAGAGTGAGGCACTGGTGGGCAATGATAGGAGACCCAGGGAAACCTGGGTTGGATCCTTGAGCCAAACGGGTTTTACCGGTAATTCCACCGTCGTGCCTACGGGCGGGTAGGTTACCGGGTTTTCCCCGGAATTGGTGGTGGACTCGGGTTACTCTCGGAGTACTCCGTTTGTCCAGTGGGTGCCCCGAGAGTGCTCGGGATTGAGTTTGTTGGCCGTTAAAAAAAAATAATAGATCAAATCATTAGTTATATGATCCTAAAAGTGATATAAATTCCTCAAACATGAAATGGAGACGTAAATAAAAATAAAGTTTCAGTTAATACGAAAACTAAATTTCACCGGCCAATACGACATGAATAATAACAATAGCAATATTACAACGAATATATACTAGTTCGGCTATAATATTATTGCATCATTATCACAATTAAAAGATATGATTTATATAAGTTTTTCTTGTAATTATTCCCAATTATTCTCGTTGTACTCCTATAAATAGTTGATAATATAATAAACAATACATTATGTTAAAAACACGAAAAAGAAAGAAAAATATATGAGTAAAATGTTATGAAATGAAGCTTACGAAGGACAATGAAAAGTGTAGGGAAGTTGGCAAGAATATGGAAGAAACTGGCTCCAAATATACCCGGTCCAATAAGACCAAAAAACTTATTTGATCCATTTGAAACATAGCTTTGACCAAGAGCCATCAAGTATTGATAAACCACAATCAAGAAAAATGTACCCCAAGTTCCACTCGTGCATGGCAAGAACCCATATTCAGGTTCACATGTCACCGTTGCACCCTCAATCTTCCCACAAAACCCTATCAATATCACTAACAAAATAACCAAATTCCCATTTTTTGTGTGTATTTTCATTTTTGGCTTCTTCTCTGCTAGGTGAGTCGCTAAGACGAATAGAATAACAAGTTTTAGTTGGTTGGACTAGTAAATTATATAATGGAACTTGACCCAAGTTCAGTTTGGTTTTCTCCCTTGCTTATATAAACTCTATGGGTAAAAGTTTGTTTGAATGAATCATTTTATAGATGACAAAGTCTGTTGCTTGTTGTAAGATGACAATGGTTGAGTATGATTTCCGGTATATGATGGAAATATTTTGATGACTTTTTAATCAAATAGCTTGTTTTTAAAATGCCGTAACCCTCTACTACGTTATATATTAAATTTGAGGAAATCAAGATTTTGGGTGGAAACATAAATTCAAAGATATTACGAGCATGTGAGATGACTTATCAACTGAGCTATACGAATATTTATATAAATAATTTTGTTCTGTGTATTTACGTGTCACAGTTTCATCAATTCATATAGTTTACGTAATTTAGTCCCACTAGTACGTATCTATCTTTTTAATTAATTGGTTTAGAAACTCAATGTTTATATCAATGTCATTTTCAAGAATTGTTATTTTGATAAAAAGTTATTTTTTATTATGACAAGGAATTTTTATTAGAAAGGAGACAAGTAGCAAGGAACTAGAAGCCACGAAAAGCACAAAAATATTACAAAGAGAATTGTCATTTTGATAAAGTAATTTTTTATTATGACAAGGAATTTTTATTAGAAAGGAGACAAGTAGCAAGGAAATAGAAGCCACGAAAAGCAAAAAAAAAAAATATTACAAAGGAAAAGAAATGAGATTAAGTAGAAACGAGACACGTAGAATGCAAGGAACTAGAATCCACGAAAAACACAAAATATTAAGAAATCAGATTAAAATTATTACACCACAACTTCCACTCTAAATTACACGATGACTTTCCCTCTAGATTTGATAAAATTAGTGATTAACATGTTGATAGGAGTTGTACAGTAATTTATTATTATATTTAAAATGTTTTTAATTAAAGTGATAAATCTATACATTAGTTATAATAATATTTTAATAAAAATGTTTTTATCTTTTTTCCGAATGAATTTTGACATTCACACTAGCTCGGTTTAATATAATTTGTATTCGATTCCTGCTAGACAATTTTTTTTCCCATTTTTTATGTTTTTGTCTGATGTAAAGTTCAGCTTAAATAGATAATTCGTTCTATAAAATTATATTATATCCATATGTTAATCCTTCTAAATTTCTTTATTATTCCTTATACTCCATTTAATTTATTTATACTTATATTTTAAGTTGTAATTACAAATATTATTTTTTATAATATATTTATTCGTTTTTATGGTTTTTTGCAATACTTTCGTTGAAAACGAAGTAGTATACACAATAGAGTATCTTTTTTATATCGTAAGCTATTGCGAATGTTAGCATTGTACCAGTACCGTGACGAACGAAACTGATTCCTTACCAAGTATATCGATACCATATGGATTTCGACTAAACAATATCGATGTTCTTGTGGTACTATTAGAACCGTTACTGATACACAGATTGCGACGTGCTTATTTTTATTTATTTAAATATATGTCTCATTTATAATGAAGTTTTATTCACAACAAAGTGTTTTTGGGATCGTAGGTTATAGTGTGAACATGTTACAGAAACCGTGACCAACCAAACTAATACTGTCTCAACATTATCGGTATCACGGCGATTCCACCAGAACACCATTAGTATCGGTATCAATACAATGTGAGTTGTTAGTAATATTCGTTTTTACAATTTTCATCAATGTAAAACACGTATTATCATCATCATCCTTTTGGGTATATAATGACTCTTTCTATTGCTATACCGAGTGGGTACCGCATCAGTATCGTAAGGAATTACACCAATGTCGACTCCCGCTGCAACGTGCGGGGACTAATTCATCTTATCCTTCAAAGTCCCATCAACATATATATGTGATCTCTTTGTATGTCGATAATATTTTTAGCAATTTCACTTTCGTCTGTCTCCTTGACAACTCGAGTTATATGTCGATAATATTTTTATCTATTTCCTTTTTGTTGTCAGAAATAGATCATATTTGTGGTTTGATTTAATTAAATCTCAAAATGCTGCAATTTGTGTTGAAAAGAAAATATAAATATTTTATAACATAATTAACATATTGACTTTCTTTAATGTTAAGAAACTTTTATTAATGATAGAAAAATTACATAAGAATGACAGATAAATGGACGGGCAATAACCTACGCTGTAACCCTGAACAAACTTTTGATTTAAACTTCTAATTTAAAACCGTATTTCTAGCACTATTTAATGTTTCATGTATCAGTTTTTTTCGGGCTTACTAAACATGCAACATATACGAAACAGCCTATCTGTCAAGTGTGAAATAATTTATTGGTTTACTGTTTAAAAAATGATTTTAGAGGTTTTGTCACGTTTCATTGGGAAAAACAAAATGTAAAAGAAATGAGAAAAGAATTCATCTTTTTTTCGTTGCACAGTGGAACTATCTGCATTCTTTGAGCAAAATAGAATTATTATTATTAAAGTAAATTACGTTTTTGGCCCCTGTGGTTATGTCAGTTTTACTATATTAGCCCAAAATAAGAATTTTTAACGTATCTGCCCCCATGGTCCTTATATCTAACCATTTTGGCCCCTAATTCTAACCAAACCCCAACTCTGGTTAATTTCTTGGTCACATGGGTTGCACATGATGGGTAATATGGTAATTTCCCCTCATCTTCTCCAGTACTCATCCTATCATATATCAACAAAACCCTAAAATTTCCCCTCATCTTCTCCAGTACTCATCCTAACCAGATGTGCAACTCATTTACATCACAAAACCCTAAAATTCCCATCATCTTCTCCAGTACTCATCCTCCACTTTTTGCACTGCAAATCCAGATGAAGAACCCTAAATTACGCAACTTACTACCATTGATACACACCTCCCTTTTCTCTGCTTCACCCTTGGTCTATAATTACAATCACCATCGATCCTTTAGGTTTCTTTCTCATTCACTCACCCTTCAAAACCCCAACCCCCATTTACCTTTCTCATTCTCGGAGCACTTCCATAGTGAAAAAGTCGGATAAGCTACCCCGAGGAATACCATGTATATGTTCAAATTCGAAAGATACAAAACTCTTATCTGCCCCCGAATCAAATAATATGGAAGCATAATTACCGTTAATTAAAAATGTACTGTTCACAATGTCGTTATTAGCCCTAGCCTTATTTGCATTGATGTTAAAAACTCTACCCCTCGCTGCTTGAGTTGCCTAGTTAACCGGATTAGCCTGAGCTTGAGCATTGATGATGTTAACCAACCTAGGGCAAGAGTTTCTGAAATAAGTGGGATCTCCAAAATTGAAGGAAGCCCTAGCATATGGCATGACTGGAAAGTCCAACTGGTAAAATGGTTGAACCATGTTTTGGGTGGGTTGTTGAGCAGGAGGTAGAGCCATGATCTGAGTGGGCTGATAGAAAGGTTGAGCCACAATTTGTGTATTTGGCTGAGTTCTGAGCTGATTGGTTGCGTGCCTCTGAGTGGTACGACATGCATTGACTAAGTGGCCATAATGTCCACAGCGAGTGCATTGGTGGCAAGGGGTGTTGGGGTGATGGTGGTAGTAAAAGTGATTGCATAAAGGTAGAGGACCAGTGTATGGCTTCTTGTTTGGATAAGTGTTCGATGCAACTTGGGTTATTGGAGTGGCAGGTATGGGAGGGTTGGATGTGGTTACAGCATAATTCTTGTTGTTGCCCTTTCACTTCTTTTTGTTAAAGCGAGAAGACGATTCAGCCTTGGTTTCCGGTTTCTTTCGGTTCCTCGGCTGGGGCTTTGTCAACTGAACCTTTGTATCCGTTCTCTCTAGATTCCCAACTTTGACATGGTTGTCAGTGAGTGTAGCAGCTAAGCGAATAACAGGATCAAGTGTTACAAGGTTGCTACTCAGAACTGGGTCTTGGATTAGCATTGGAAGACCCCCCCCCCCCAATGTACATCTCTATGGTTCTAGAGAGAAGAGTTAACAGGTAAGGAACCAACTATCTCAGCTCGGGAAAACATTTAATGTAAGCTACGTTCTCACCTCTATCTTGCTTCAAATTCCAAAACTCATCCTCTAACTTCTTAATTTAGTTACGTAGGTAGAACTCTTGATTCTTGATTTCCTTGAGTTGTTCCCAAGTCAAGGCCACTACCGCTTCGACACCATGGTTTCTCTTTTCTCCGTTCCACAAAGGTTAACGCGAGGCTTCACAAACAACCAGTCATGTAACGAACCTTACGGTTATCAGGACAATCACTATTCAGCTTCCATTTCCTCATACCACGTTAGTAGAGCAAAAGCACCCTCATTGCCTTAATAACGAGGAGGGTTGCATGAGTTAAAATGTTTGTAAGTACATGTGGAAGGATTTCCACCATCAGGGTTTGCTTGATTGATCCTTGTTTATTAAGTGCTTGTTGAACTTAAACCACAATGTTTGGGATAACGGCAGCCATTTCGCTCGCGATTTGGGCAGTCATTCGACAGCTAGAGTTCTCGATACGGTGACGTCTAGTAGATATCTATAGGGATTAACGCGAATAGTTCATGAATTTTTGAATAAATACTGACTAATAAATTGAATAAAGGATTTCCACAAAATCATGAAACCTATGATAAAATGATAATTCAAAGGTTGAAACTACATGAAATATTGAAAATCCAGACCACATGAAATATTATAAAATGATAATTCAAGCATGAAATATTGAAAATTTCAAGGTTTTGGTAAAGCATAGGGTTTGTCATGACTTTCATGCCTCACTTTCGTAACTACATGTGCACCCGCAATTACCGAGCTTTTGCATGGTCTGCATATGTTTACCTATTGACGTATGACTTAACCCAAACAAAACCTAGGAATTCTTAAAATAAGACCTCCTGGAACGAACCAAAACGGGTCAAACGTGTAAAATGGTAAGAACCCATGTTTTGACGATAAACCAACGAAATTTTAAAATAGGTCCCTATGGTATAAACCATAACGGGTCATATGAGTATGGTGGTAAGTATGCACCTTTTGGCAATAAACAATACATGGTTAATTGAATCGCTAAAAGGGTAAGCTATGAACGGGTCAAATGGGGATGTTATCACCATTTGAATATGATATGCTTTGTTTGTTAAGTCTCATGCTTACAGGCAAGCATAATGTACGGGCATACATTACCAAGAATTAGAAAGTAAGAATAGCAAGGTATTGATAACAGGTCAATGCTTTGACTCGCGCCAGGTATGTGTGATGGGTCAAACTCTTGGTGAGGGTTTATGATCCGACTAGAGTTAGATGAGTCAAGGGTGGACACTAGACCACCTCAAGTGAGGTATATCTAGTATTTTGGTAAAACGACCATTAGAGTCGATGGCATATCCATGACGAAAATATGACGAAATGTGTTTAAAAACAGTAAACGACTGGAAACTATTATGTTGTTAGGAACATAATAAATTTACATGGGATAACGAGTTAAAAGTGCCTGTTAGTTTAAATCTAAACCGTTAAAAGTTCTACGGTTGTAAAAAAGGCTAAATTTGACTAAAACGCCCCAAGATGATGAAACGGGCAAACTACCCTTAAGGGTAGATTAAAAATGAGTCCTATAATTGAGTTGACACTTTCGATAACATAAAAGTGGGTGGCATAAGCTTTTTGGCTTGATGCTTCCTAACGGGTCATGTTTGGTAAAACGCTATACCGGAAGAAAGTAATGAAAACTTAAGGTTTGTCTAATGTAACCAACCACAATTGATTTGTGGTTGATTGAAACAACTAGAATATTGATAAGAGAGTAAGAGGCATGAACTAGAATGCGAAAATCCCTCCTAACGGGTACGAAAGATTGATCAAAAGACTAAAGGACTCGGGTTCCCGTCATGGGTTTGAACCTACAATGATGGGGGAAAGTCCTAAACATTATAAACTTGAAGTAAGGGTCAAGTTCGGTGAAAAAATTGTGAAAATTTGGCAATATTCTGTGCAGGGGTAAAAACTGCCAGCTATGGAAACTTTCTGAGAAAAGGACTCCCTGGCATCGCGTGAGGGAATAAGGAATGCCTCGTCATGTGAGGCGTGGGCACCCTGTTTCAGCAAATATGTTTTTTTCTTTTCATGTTTTGATTCGCGATATCAGTTTAGCTTAAATACTAATTGTTTTTAGTGTTTATGATAGGCTTTCTCTAGGGAAGGAAATGAACGGAAGGACGATCAAGTATGTGAAAAACCGAACACTCCTAAATCGTCTTTTCATGGGATCATCGAGTTTGCAAAAGATGAAGCTTGTAAATGCGCGACGAAGATTTAGAGAACTAACTCTTTTAGTAATAAACAGTGAACTATATGTAATAGTTCGTTATGGTCGGTTCATCTGAGTTATCAGTCAAACCAGACTTGTTTGATATTGTTAAAAAAATATGGGACCTAAAATTTTCGCATTTCTCTAAAATACTATAGATAATGGGTTATGGGTTAGAGTGATACAAGGAAAGGTTCCGGTAATTGCAATTCAGCCCCTATACTTCATTTAACTGTCCTAACTTTGATTTCTAACTTTGTTTGATTATTTATTTTATATTATTTAATGAAACAAACTTGTAATTATTTATAAAATTAACCTTTTTAACCTGGAATAAATTATATTAATAAAATTAATACATGAAATTATTAAAAATTATAAAGAGTAAATTGCCATTTTAGTCCCTGAGTTTTGTCCAAATTTGTCATTTTGATCCAAATAGTTTTATTTTCCCCCTTGGGTCCCTGACTTTTACATTTTGTTGCCATTTTGATCACTTTGCCTAACTCCATCCAAAAACCCAGTTTGTAACAGGGGTATTTTGGGGATTTCCTTAAAAAATGTTTTCAGTTGCCATTTTGATCCAATTCCAAAAAATCAAAAAAATTCCAAAAAAATCAAAAAAATTCCAAAAAATAAAAAAAATAAAAAAAAATTCTAAAAAATTCTAAAAAATCTAAAAAATTCAAAAAAATCTAAAAAATTCAAAAAAATCTAAAAAATTCTAAAAAATCATAAAAATTCTAAAAAATTCAAAAAATATAAAAAATTCTAAAAATCATAAAAATTCTAAAAAATTCTAAAAAATCCAAAAATCATTAAATGTTTCGGCACGAACCGTTTCGACCCGTACCGTTTCGAACCGAACCGTTTCGACCCGTACTGTATCGAACCGAACCGTTTCGACGCGAACCGTTTCGAACCCGTACCGTATCGAACCGTACCGTTTCGACGCGAACCGTTTCGAACCGTACCGTATCGAACCGAACCGTTTCGACGCGAACCGTTTCGAGCCGAACCGTTTCGACATGAACCGTTTCGACCCGTACCGTTTCGAACCCGAACCGTTTCGAGCCGAACCGTTTCGACGCGAAGCGTTTCGACCCGTACCGTTTCGACCCGTACCGTTTCGAACCGAACCGTTTCGACGCGAACCGTTTCGAACCAAACCGTTTCGACCCGTACCGTATCGAACCGAACCGTTTCGACGCGAACCGTTTCGAACCCGAACCGTTTCGACACGAACCGTTTCGACCCGTACCGTTTCGAACCCGAACCGTTTCGAGCCGAACCGTTTCGACGCGAAGCGTTTCGACCCGTACCGTTTCGACCCGTACCGTTTCGAACCGTACCGTTTCGACGCGAACCGTTTCGAACCGAACCGTTTCGACGCGAACCGTTTCGAACCCGAACCGTTTCGAACCGTACCGTTTCGACCCGTACCGTTTCGACCCGTACCGTTTCGACCCGTACCGTTTCGAACCGTACCGTTTCGACGCGAACCGTTTCGAACCGTACCGTTTCGACGCGAACCGTTTCGAACCGAACCGTTTCGACCCGTACCGTATCGAACCGAACCGTTTCGACGCGAACCGTTTCGAACCGTACCGTTTCGAACGCGAACCGTTTCGAACCGTACCGTTTCGACGCGAACCCTTTCGAACCGAACCCTTTCGACGAGAACCGTTTCGAACTGAACCGTTTCGACCCGTACCGTATCGAACCGAACCGTTTCGACCCGTACCGTACCGAACCGTTTCGACGCGAACCGTTTAGAATTATTTGGATTTTTTAGAATTTTTATGGTTTTTTAGAATTTTTTTGATTTTTATATTTTTTTGAATTTTTTAGATTTTTTATGATTTTTTAGAATTTTTATGATTTTTTAGAATTTTTTAGAATTTTTTAGATTTTTTTGAATTTTTTAGATTTTTTGAATTTTTTGGAATTTTTTTGATTTTTTGGAATTTTTTTGATTTTTTGGAATTGGATCAAAATGGCAACTGAAAAGGTTTAAATTGAAAAGAGTAACTGGGTTTTTGGATGGAGTTAGGCAAAGTGATCAAAATGGCAACAAATGTAAAAGTCAGGGACCCAGGGGGGAAAATAAAACTATTTGGATCAAAATGGCAAATTTGGACAAAACTCAGGGACTAAAATGGCAATTTACTCAATTATAAATAATAATAAAAATCCGTATTTTTTTTATTAGCCTTTGGATCCGGTTTACGAAACAAGTCAGGTTTCTAGGATCCATTTTTGTCGGTTGTTACAATTATGATTTAAATAAAATTTGTCCCACTTTTTTTTATTTTTACTAGTGCTAATACATACCCCTAATACATGGAACAAAATAAATAATAAAATGTGAAATGAGAAAACATTGTTAATAAGTTTATAAATATTTATTTTTATACAACGTTGGAGGTTTTATTTTTAAACTTTCATTATTATCTTGGATTAAAAATTTTAATTCGTCCATGTTTTTAACTCTTGAAAGTGCCAAATATATTTTTCCATGAGTGAAAACTATTTGCTTAAAAATAAATCAACCTTTGATAATGATTGACCTTGGCCCTTGTTGATTTAAATTACAAAATAAACATAGAGTGGAAATTTTCTTCTTTGTAAGTTGGAAAGAATTAGCTTGTTAGAATGTGCCAAATTAATTCTTTGAAATGGAAGGCTGTAGATGATGCAACCATTTTTTAATTTGTTGTCATCGCAATTGGAGACATGAAAGACTGTAGATGATGAGATTAGCCAAAATGAGAAAAGAAAAGTTGCAAATATGGGGATTTGACATCATGAGTAAGGTATATTGAAAAACAAATAATTAAATATCATAAGTAAGGTATCAAAACACATTAAACAAATAAACAAACTAAAAAGTCGGTGATTGATTTAGTGATTTCTAAATAAAAAATTGCTAACCGAAATTCAATCATTCTTCAGCTAACTATCGGGGTGGCGTAATGAGAGAAGTAAAACTTCTAAAAACACCTAATTAAGGAAGTCATGGGTACAAGTCTTAAAAATAAAGTTTACCATAAAAAAAAAATCAGTTTTCCATCTACTTTTAGGACCTATTCTTCAAAAAATACAACTAATTTAAGTTTTCATTTTGAACCCTGATTTTGTGTTTATAAAACATGTGTTCAAAGGTATATGATTTATATTCAGTTGCATACATGTATGCCATAAAGGTTGGTATTTTTCTTATATTTGTTTTAAAATGAGTTATTTTATATTCAGTACGTCTATATTTAATGATGATTATTTAATTAACAGATTAATTCTTAAGTAAATTACTATTTAGCCGTTGTGGTTTAGTCAATTTAACATTTTCAGTCTAAAAAGAAAAAAAAATTAAACAGTTTATTTTTAACGTTCTTTTTAAAAATGTTTGTTTTTTTAAATAATTAATCATTTTTTATTATTTTAAATCGTTCATTTTTAAACCGTTCCTTTTAGAACTGTTCTTTTTTAAAGTCGTTATTTTTTTAACTTTATCTTCTATCATTTACTTATAGTTGTTAGGAAAAATGAACGATTTTGAAAATCGAAAGAGTTTAAAAACGAACGACTTTAAACAAACGAACGGTTTAAAAACAAATATCTAAAAGAAGGCGTTTATAAAAATAAAATTTTTAAAAATTCGGTTAAAAAGTAAGGTTTTAAAAAGCGAACGATTTTGATGAACAAAAGGTTTTAAAATGAACGAATTTAAACACATGAATGGTCCAAAGAAATGGAAGATATGAAAAAGATGAACGATTCTAAAGAAAAATTTGAAAAGTGAACGAATTAAAAAAAGGCAAATGCTTTCACAAAAAATATATATTTGTGAATTATTGGCAAAAAGAATAACAATTTAATAAAGAAATAACAATAACTTTTTTTATAAAATAAAAATGGAAACATTTTTTTTTGTAAAATATACAAATAAAAAGACTCCTTTAAAAAGGAAGAAAGTATGAGGTTAGGAGTTGGTTTTTGTTAACTTCAGTAGTTACATAAATAGTCCCATTGAATATTCAAAATACTTAGTAATTTACATAAACTATCTAAGGTGTAAAATCACTAAAATACCTTATATTTCGCCAAGAAAAAACAATAGAAATGTTGTTAAGGGTCAAAATCATTATAAAATATAACCTCAAATTTTTATATATCAAAAGATTTCTTTTTAGATTTAAATAATCAAACGGGGGTGGCGGCGCAGCTTGTTGCCCGTCTACCAACCCATGATTTGTAATTTGCTATACTAAGTTTATAACAAAATCATCATAATCAAACTGAATAAACAAAAAGAATAAAAAAACAGTAATTTACTCTATTTTTTATATTTTAAGTGGCCACATGGCTAGTATAATATCATTCCCTTGTTTCAAGGAATTTCAGTATTCTATTGAGATGACTTTTAGATCGTAGAGGAATTGCATGTGAAGATCATCAATTATATTTTAAGTGGCCACATGGCTAGTATAATATCATTCCCTTGTTTCAAGGAATTTCAGTATTCTATTGAGATGACTTTTAGATCGTAGAGGAATTGCATGTGAAGATCATCAACGTGTTGGAGACACGTGCTTTCGAACGCCTAGCTGTTAATGTTTAATATACTCAAAATACTTCAATGTAAAATTAAACAATTTTTTTATCGTCAACGTATTCTTAAAATGGATTAATAGCGTATTCATAACTTTGGGATATATTCGCCTCTGAACCGAAGAAAATCCTCACCTAAGGCCGAAGCCCGTAAACACTCGCACGAAGGCACGACAGTACGGTGAGGTAAAACTCGCTCAGTTCAATGATTGAACAAACGATCGCCGCCTACTCGTCTAGTCTCTCATCATCACCAGTTGGAACATGGGTCTCATCCTTACTACTCTACCACCAGCTCATTGGCGTAAAACTAAACTTTTAATACTCAACTTTTTTCATTGTAAAACTAAACTATTATTAAATATTCTTACATCTACATTTTATAGAATTTGATTAATCTATATTTTTTAGATACATAGGAACACCTTACCATTATACCTTGTTCCATAAAGACAACTGTTAGTATTCACACAAACCTTTATTCCCATAAAGACTACCACAACTTTAATTTTAATATTAACATATCATTAAGTAAACTATATGAATGTTACTCATTTTGTTAAAAATTGTGTATATGATTTCTTAGAAAACTATAAATATCTATAGAACTATTAATAATTAATTAAAACTAATTGGTTATGACAATCTAAAATAAGACTGAAACAATGGTCACAGGCTCGATTTTAGCCCATAACCGAATTAGACCTTGCTCACCCTTAGTTGTGACAATTAAAATAGGTTCAATGAATATCACATAAGTATATAAAGTCTTATGACATTCACTAAATTGATAAGATAATTTCATGAGGTGTCCATCCCTCTAGCTCAGCTGGTTGTTGGACCTGTTGTTTCCTTGTGAGACTCCGGTTCGATTTCCGGCAAAGGCATATGGGTGTGACATATGGGTGTGACATGTGCGCTATGATGGTGAAAAACCCACCGAGGGGGGTTTGATCCTGAAAGTCACTCTGGTTTTCATCCGGCTGTTACTCCAGCGAGTAAAATCGTGTGGAGGCAGTACGGTTTCCGGGAGAAAGCCTTCGACCCAAGACTGGTTAACCCAGCGCTGGCCCCGCTATCTGGGCCCACGTTCTTGGAGAGGGTCCGCGATGTGCGGATGTGACAATGGTCACCATTTAGAAGTTCACCTTTAAAAAAAAAGATAGTAGCCGTTCAAAAATAATAATAATAATAACAAAAATTGGCAAATAGTTATGTGTATTCATGATTGGTTGAGAAATTTGAAATCTTCACATAAGATACTTGAAAGTTTTCAAAATCAAGTCTGTTATTGAGAAGTGAGAACTAAGATTTTTATCTTTATATGAATATATGATTCTCACATTATGATATGAATGTATACGTGTATCATACACCGTGTATGTGCATTCTTACATTATATAGTTAAGAATAGGAATCAGTGCCGGACTGGCACCGGAAGTATCAATCCAGAAAACGATAATACTGAGTACCGGTACCAAAAATAATCTGTACGGTAGGGTAGAGGTATTTGAAGGTAAGTCAACTAAAATACCGGTTTCGTACCGACCCGGTACCGGTATCGGTTCCGAAAAATGAAAACAAATAGATACCGATACCGAAAATGATCGATATGGTACGATACCAGTAAAGTACCACTTTAGCACCGATACCAAATGTTTATCCCTAGTTAAGAAATACATTTTGTGTCAATTGCAAATAGTTTTAACTATTGCTCTCACATCATACAGTACATGAATTAGTTAAAACGCATGTATATTTCAAGTGGTTGTATGTAGATATAAGAGTATTTAATGATATTTAGGGTTGAATGTGATAAAAAAAAAAATAGTAGATCGTTACCTCGTACAATACAAGAACAATATGAAATATTAATTAGGTGTATAAATTAGTTCCATAAATAATGAAAGGAGGTGGGGAACCACAGTTATTTTAATTATAGTATCTTATTGTGACAATATATAAATAAATTTTCACTACTACAAAAACAGAGCTTTAGACGGGGTGATATAGGTTTTAAGACGGTGTTTTTAACACCGTCTTAAACTACACTGGTTTAAAATCATGTCTTATTAGACGGTGTTCGATTTGAACACCGGCTTAAACTTGCTGAACACCGTCTTATAATATCAAAATATTTATTAAAACAAATATTTTTTTAACACCGTCTTATAAACATTTGCTGAAAAAAAAACATTTACAATAAAAAAAGTTTTCCAGAAATACATCAAGCTTATATACACCAATGGAACATTTTCAAATCAAACCAAAACAATACACATTCAATTCCGAAGTAAATATGTAGACATCCAATTCGGAAATAAACCCGTCAAAGTACAATCATTTGTTGAATGCATAACAAACTACGTTAAATTGTATAAAAAAACTACATAAGCTAATCTAACGAAATACCTAACTCTCTAAAAAACTTCGGAAATAAACCCGTCAAATTACAATCAATCGTAGCCTCTCGTGTTGTGCCACGTCTAAATGAAATACCTCAAAATCAGCTGGAAGCCATGGATATTGTTCATGATACCTAAGTGCCGATATCACAGCCCTAACCTGTGAATCAAAAGAAAACAAAAAAGACCTTATATAAGAAGGCCATGCCTAAAAGTGCATCACAGGAATACTTTCAAGTGAACGGAAAACAAGTAAGACATAACTACTATTAAAATAGTCAATTAACTTACTTCTGGATAGAACCCAAAAGCATTAATGCACCAACCACACCAACAGGCTGCAGATTACAATAATCATTAGCCAATTCTCATAGAGCATATAAGATGATTGGACAAGTTTGCGGTTTCAATTGACGACTTGAAAGAGAACAGGTGGTCATATAATATAATCAATTGAGATGTCTATGATAAAAGTTAAGAGCACCTGCTTTAGAACAAAAAGACGTCGATCAGACAGCGTTGCCGGAATTATATCACCATAAACGCGCTTTGCCTCCTCTGCAAAGAACTCGATGAAACTAGCCCCGTATCCAACCTGCAACACTTAAGAAAAAACATAAATAAGTGCAAACGTGCTCTCTCTAGTACCTTATTTAATATGTTTGTACCTCCCCAATGGCTTCTTTGATAGGTTTTCCTCGCTCCAGAGTTATAAGCTATCCAAGCTCTTTTGTATGTTGAATCAACAAGTTATACCTAATGTTGAGCAAAATGATGATTTAAGAGCAATGAATCATTATATAAAGAGATTAGCAATTAATACCAATTACGTACGCGATTACTCCTGTTAGCAGCAGTAAGTGATGTTCAAATAAAATAAGTAAAACAAATTCTCCCCAAACACCACATTTGTACAATGTTCGACATCTTCAAGAAATGTCAATAACTGAACACAAGTTGTCCATCCATATAGTGATGTTCAAATGCTTGAGATGCACAAATGTTTAATATTGTAAAAGTAGCAAATGTATAAACCTTTTAAATGGATAAAAGCATCAACTAATAAAGTAAACGAATATATAGAATTATTCTTAAATACTCACTTTTTTGAAACCAGCTATTAAGCCAACAGAAAACCAACCCTGTTCATCCATGTTCCGCCTCAAGTATGTATCTCTGACCAAGTTCTCATTACTACAGTCGAACAGTAGCCATTAAAACCTCGAAACCAATGTAACGTTTCTAGTAAATAGTAATAGTAATATCCAAAAACCACATTTTATTTTGCATTTTAAAAATGACGTACCTGAAATAGAAATCAATTGGTTTACTATATTAGCATACAACAGAGGATCATGGCCAGCATAGTACACTTGAGGCTGTATTGGTGCACCAAAAGGCATTCCAAAACAGTCTCGACTACACTCCAATGTTATGTCCACAATAATTTAACTATTTGAATTTGTATAAAATCAAATTAGTAGGCTTTATCAATTATTAATGCAATACATTTATCTGACTTTGTCACAATGTTTTCTTCAATTTCAGAGATTGCGCTTCCACTTCTCCTCTTTTAATAAACAATTCGGGTACCCCTTATTCAAAAAATAAAAAAAAATCATGAATAAAATAAGATAGTAGAACCGAAAGCTGAAGGGAAAACTAAAACTACTGATCCACTCCTCTCATTTGACCAGTTTTAAATGCGTTCTATCTTCTTACAAATCACGTTGTTAATATAGTGAAAAATACCAAAAACACATTTATATAAGATAAACTTAGATGCAGAGAACATTATAACAATTGGTTGAAAATATACTACTTTAACAAAGCATATCCACACAGCATTTCCTACAGCTCTCTCTATTATCAGCTATTATTTAATATCGCATAACCAGTTCCATAACCAAACACCCTTAAAAATATACATCATTGTAGAAAAATTATCAGCAAACCTGGGTTTGAGTGTATCATCTGAATGATGATGTGGATAGCTAGAACTGTTCGTCAATCCCTGAGCGGCTGGCTTCAATTCCGATTTCTCAGCATTCGATTCATGTGATTCCGACATCTCGTCTGCATTGCTAGAAGGCTTTTCGGATGTAGCTTCCAACCAAATTGACAATCTAATTTATCCCAACCAAAACCCCCCAATTCAAGCTCAAGAACCCTAGAATTATTAAACATAAAATTAATTGATCATTCACTCATAGCTATAATACATGAAGTTACCGACAAAATCAACTTCTTACTTTCAAATATTCTTCTCTGCAAGAACAAAACCCACTTCTAAACAAACAACATCTAAAGATTGTTCTATTCAAATCACTTACAAACAACAATACATATACATACAAACCGCGTCGAAGTGGAATCAAAAAAACTAACCAGTCTCGAAGGTGGAATCGAAGGAGAATGCTTCCGTCATCGAGCAAATCGAAGGGAAAGGGGCTGCGTGTGGTGGTGCGATTGTAGGGTTTTGTCGTCGCACATTGAAGAGGAAGGGGAGGGTTTGAATTGCTGTAGCGAAACTCATAGTATGTAAGTTAGGGTTACAAATGGGTTTTTTTGTTGTTGTATAAGACGGGGTTTAATAATAACACCGTCTAAAAGGTTCTTACATTCGTATAAGACGCGGTTTGATTATAAGACGGGGTTGTTCTGAATTTTGTTGAATATTTTAATCAAATATGTTATACTTATTGATATTAAGACGGTGTTATTGCTTGAATCCCGTCTAAAGCAAAATTGAACACCGTCTAATGGTTTGTTTTGTAGTAGTGTTTAAATATACCCAAAAGGCAACACACTTTTCTACAAGCAAAAACCTTTTGTCTTTTAAAAAAACTAGTCTTCTGGACCCACGTGTTTTTGCGGGACCGTTAAATCAAGTAAAAAATAGATATAAAAACTGCACGCACGTTACAACATATTAACTCGTAAAGTTTTAACCAAAACATAATTAAATCTATTTATATATGTGGCAATACATCCATAATTATGGTCTTTATTTATTTATTAAATTTAGTTTATGTATATATATGATTAACTCTATAGTTCTCAAGGGCCAAGAATTTAATTTAACTTTCTTTTTTCTAATACGAATTTATTAGACACAGGGATGCATCGTAAAATGTCATGGGCCACACCGCATTCAAGCATCCATATTCCACACACCAAACTTCATCGTTATCTTCATCTCCAGAATCACTCTCTATCTCTCTCACACACACACACACCTCGAGACAACCACGATAAGTGGCAAATGCCGCTTTTTCGACGGTTCAACTGTTTGATGATGTGTGTGGTGATAAACCCAAGGAACGGTGACAGAGAAGAACTCCGGCGACGAAGATTTAAGCTTCCGATGGCAGTGGTTAGCTCCGTGTTGTTCAATTCCGATGTCTCCATTCACATTACCTGTTGCTTTGGTGTTGTGATTATTGATTCCTGTTTGGACGGAACTTGTTGACGGTGTAGTTAAACCGAAAAAAAAAATGACGTATAAATGTTAAATTATGCACACGCGTTGCGACGTTGTAACTCACAAAATTTAGACCGAAATATAAAACATTGTCGTGTTTAGAATAACTAAGTCAATATAGTAAAAAACATTATTCAAGTGAATTTAAATTTATAATAAAATAATAATAATAATAATAATAATAATAATGGTTAAATAGTTTTATAAAGCATAGGATTTAATAAAAATAAAGTAAAATGTAAGGGTCAATCTGTAATATTTAAGAAGTTATTTTTTTGTTTAGCAAATTAAGCCATAAACTTTAAAGATATCATAAGTTTTTATGACATAAGCGTAAGAATTTAGTTTTTAGTTTCATTACTTGAAAGTTAATAAGAGCATTCACATTCAATCCTCTATTTTTTATCCTATATTATACTAAAAATTACTACTGTTTCTTTCTATTTTCAATTAAATAATAATTTTTAATACCTTTATTATTACATTTTCTCTCTTTTCCACTTACAACCACTTTCAAAATATATTTAAAAATTATAAAGAGTGAAAAGTGTTCTCTCAAATTTACAGATAAATAATAACATTTTTCCTTTTCTCTACTCACAATACAACCCTCCCTCACATAATTTGGGACGTTGGATGTGAATAATCTAGGATGTTGGTTTGTGTTATATTCTATATATAGAAATATGAGATTAATATAAAATTTAAAAATCTTCTAAAATTGAAATAATCAATTCAATAGGTATACTTTATTAAAAAAAAGGGGGGGGGGGGGGGGGGGGTTAATAATTAAATAAAAATTTAACGGTTAGCAAGATAAAGAAATATAAATACGAATAGTGTATAAATTAAAATACAAATATTCTGAAAGCTTTTAATTTATACATACTAAATACTAAAAGACATATATATTGAACTATTTAAGTTTATTAACAAAAAAACTTATTTAAAAGACTCTAAAAAAAAAAAAAAAAAAAAAAAAAAAAAAAAAAAAAAAAAAAAAAAACTTATTTAAAAGACTCTAAAAAAAAAAAAAATATCCCCTCCTCGTGGCCCAGTGGGTATTCCCACTTGGGTTAAGTCGGCCGGCCCTCCTTTGGGAGGTCACCGGTTCGACTCCCACTTGTGGTCTTAGGGGGGGGGGACGTCCCAATGATAGACCGTATCCTACCGAGGCATGGTGCGGTCTTGAGGGCAACCCGGTTTTACCCAGCTGTTACCCCAGCGAGTCTCTCGTGTGGGGGCAGTATGGTTTCCGGGCGAAAGTCAGCTTGCGCGACGGCCGGGGCCCAATCGAACATCGCGACGGGAGTGCGGGGCTGACGGGGGATTGTCTTTGACATGAACCCGGTGACCATTAAGGTCCAGTACATGAAAGTCACCTTTCAAAAAAAAAAAAAGACTCTAAAAATACTTTGGGCTAAATTTTCTGCAAAAGCTTACAAAGCTCCGAAGTCTCACCAGGTCAGTCACCAATCTTCCCATTTCTTTTTCTTCATCAAATGCTAGTAAACAAAGCAACACCCTTTTTATCTCTAAATAATCTCTAGTTCAATTTCGGTGAAAAACCAAATGTCGGATTACTCTCTCTTCACTTCCTCTTTTCTCACCACCACCACTACCTACTGCCGACCACGAACAACTCGCCAGCTCGCCTCCACCCTCCGCTACCACCATCGGCCGACTACCAACACCATCAACACTAAACCCCCACAACCACCACCATCGCAACCGTGCAGCAGCACCACCTAACCGCCACCACCACAGCATTACGTCACCGTTACTCCTCTCTTTTCCTCAGTCGACACGATTGGTCCAGCTCTATTCACCTCTTCAGTTCGTTGCCCAATCCCAAGTCCGACCACGTCCATAGCTCGCTAGCAAAGGAAACCGACTTGGATGAGTTTGTAAGCCATGTTTTTCGCAGCAACCGTGGGTGTTTCCGGTGGTGGTGTAACCAAAGTGTGAGAGAAAAAGAAACACAGTTAAAATGCATCGGAAACCACAATCGAATGCGTCATCATCGGAAAGCGGTGATACGATGATTGTTGAGAAAGTAAGAAGGAAACATGGGGTGATGGACTGGTGGTTAAAGAGAAAGGGAATGGGAGAGGCTTTAAGATAGAGAGAGAGAGAGGAGGGAATGGATTTGGTGCTTTACCAGTTGTACAAATTGCTGCAAAGACTTGTAAGAAATTGAACAGTGAAAACACCTCACATCAGTTTTTTGCCCAAATTAATATAGGGAAAATACCAAAGAATTATAGGCAACAAACAAACCTCTTTTCATGGATTTCACTTTATTGCGTTTTATCATATTACTGAAAAAAAAAAACATTTTTATTCTAAAAACAAAAGAATTAAAAAGGCAACAAAACAAACAACTTTACATGGACTTTTACTTTATTGCATTTTATCTAATTATTATTGTACCGTCATGTGAAATGAAATTAAAAGAAAAAGTGTATTCCATTCAAACTGTAAAATAAAATCCGTAGCAAAACCATGAAAATAAGTATTTCGAAATTAAATAAAAAAGTAAAATAAAACCCGTAGCAAAATCGGCAGCAAAATTGGGAAAATAAATATAATAAAAAAACATAGTAAAATTGGTAGCAAAATCCGTAGCTAAATCACAAAAATAAATATTTAAACTAACTAAAGGAATTAAAAAAATATGTAGCAAAGTTGAGAAAATAAATACTAAAAAAATAAGTAAATAAAGTTCGGAGCCATATTGGTAGCAAAATCTATAAAAAAAATACTTAAAAACTAAGATAGCAAAACCTGTAGCAAAATCCATAGAAAAAAATCCGTTTGCAAAAACAAGAAACAAAAGTATTCAAAAAATAATTTACTAACATTGATGGCAATATTCTTAGCAAAATACGTTGCAAAAACAAGAAAACCAATTTTTTAAAATTTATTAATACTAGTTGCAAAAACAAGAAAACAAACATTTTAAAATTGTTTAATACTACTTGTGTAGCAAAATCCACAACAAAATTAACAAAATAAATATTCAAAAAACAATACAGTAAAACACCTAAGAAAATTCATAGCAAAATTGATAAAAGAAGTATCAACTAATTGTCAGTAAATCATGATAAGTATAGGATTCATAGTAAAAGATGGGTGCATATTACCTATTATGACTTATCTTGGTACATTGTGACATAATATGACACGTTAGATCAAACATGGTCAATGGCAAACAAACTCAAACATGGTCAATGGCAAATAAACCGGTTAATCGTACTCGTTCGTGGTCAAGACATTATGACTTATCATATTGCATTATGATACTTATGACGTACTACGACGCATCAAAACAAACATGTTATCCCTCCCTCTCTCTCACTATATATATATATATATATATAGAGAGAGAGAGAGAGAGAGAGAGAAAGAAAATTAGTCATACAACACATGGAAAATATAGGTAGGTATTACTGATGTAACACTTGTATTTCCTAACTAACCCTAATGACGACATATATCCATGTGCTTTCCACATGATAACCGGATTGAGGTGAAGGGGTTAAAGTTCCCATCTGATCAAAGATAAAAAGTTGAGGCACTGAGATGGTCATTCTGAAATTTTGTGTCTCACGAAACGTAAACCAATGCATGGTTTTCTTTCGAGTTCATAAATGTTGTGTAGTGGATGTTGGATCGACGTGTGACCCTAACGAGTCACTCTGAAGAGTTCAACATCAAAATCAAAGGTGGAATTAATGAAATTGATGTAACACAGCTTGATACTTTCTAATTATCTTCTCTTATTGATTTCCTGAGCTTTTACAATTCAAATAACAATTCGGCAGCACCTCGGCTCTGAAAACACACACTCTAATTCCGTTTTTAATGAACTAGCCACAACCCTATTTATAGTGTTGGTGATTCCGCTTGAAACTGACATGACCATTTCAAGCGGAATTAGTGATTTCGCTTGAAGCTGCCACTGCCCATTTCAAGTGGAATTACAATGTTAATTTCGCTTGAACTGGTCAATGTCACTTTCAAACGAAACTACACATTTACACACAAACAAACTCTAATTTCTACCCTGTTGTGTGCTAGTTTATCCTATCTAGACACAAGACTCGATACCAGACGAAGTTGACAGACATTAATGCACTAACAGACTCCCCCTTGGATGTCGACGAAGTCTGCAGTGTCGAGTCTTCAAAGTCTTCAGTCTTCATCAGTCTTTGTGCTCATCCAAGATGTCTAACACTGTAAAGCACCTTTAATCTCTATCCACTTCAATCTTCAAACTTCCATTTGATTGTTGATCCAGAATGTAAACTCCCCCTTTCGATAAGCTGGAATTGATTTTCTGGTTCAAACTTTACACTATCTTTGCCATGAAGATCTTTCTTTGCATGTTGACTCCCCCTTAAGTTGTTCTTGGATCATAGCCTTTACAAGTTTACAGGTTCAGGATCAATCCCTGGCTTTCTTCTGCATCTGTTCAGGATTCGAAACCTGTCTAACCTGCACATCTTCTACCTCAACATAAATTTCACAAATTTATGACATTTAAAATAAAACTTACTGGTAGAAATCATTTATTCATCAATCTGTTATAGTTACATCAAGTTCAAATGAATGACCTTGATTAACTAAACATACAATCTTTCAAAGCATTTGTATATGACATTCAAAGTTTCCAACATATTCTCCCAACCCAATGTGATTCATCATGTTTAGCACTCAGAATTTTGAAAATCCGCTTTTCAACATCAGTTGTCGAAAATCTTTTTGAATTTTTTTAAAATATCTATACTAAAACACAATCTTTTTGGGTTTTTGTTTTAAGAGAAATGCAGTAAAAAAATATATACAGACAATATTTTTGTGAGTTTGTGTAAGAGGATCATATCAGTTCATGAGACAAATCACTAGCACCATTAAGCTTTAAACATTTTAAGTTCTAAACGATTCACATAGATTGACGATATAGTTGTCCTCTTAAACTCAATCTAAAAACTTTCGAAATGCTTACCGATACGTTAAGGTATATTAATTTTGCACTAAATTCTTATGGATCCCACGATCTCAGCATATCCCCTCATCATGCAATACACTGACTCAAGTAATGCTTTTAAACTTTCATCAACTGTGATATGTGTAAAAATAAAGCAGAATGTTTAAACATGAACAATCAGGTCGATCTTTCGATACGCAGAGAAAGTCCAATGTTTAAACAAAATAAGAAATAAAAACAAGTTGAAGATGTTTAGGCTTTAACCACCAGGTCGATACTTCCGTATACACAGAGGTGATCCAAAGCTTAAACGAAACACCAAAGAAAATAAAGCAGAACGTTTAGGCAATAACATCCAGGTCGATACTCACGTATACGCAGAGGATGTCCAATGCTTAAACAAAATAAAGAAATAAAACAAGTTTAAATCTTTGCAAAATGAAATGCACAATCACAGTGACTTTTCAGCAAAGTTGTGAAAGCTCACAAACTTAACCAACTTTTATGCTCTTTTAGCATTCAGCGATTACTGAGTAGGTACACAATCACGAAGGACAAAACTAAGTACTATGCTTTCAACTATGTTTCCCACTAGAACTAGGCTTTTTCATTTAAGTTTGTATCGTTATCGCAAATCTACTAGTCTAGCTGAGCCTATCGTCACATCCTTAGTGAAACCGTTTATCACATTTGACATTTCATTTCTTTAGCATGCTGTGATAGTCCACTGATTTACTATCATTTCCTCTTATACACAACAAAACTCATTTTTGCTTTTTCAATGTTTTTGGCATTTTCAAATTTTCTAATTTTTTAAAAATTTTTCTCCCCTAAAATCAAAATATGTCTCAATTTTGATTTTCTGGGAAAATTTGACAACAAACTGTACAAGGTAAAGTGACAACATGATGAGAATTACTTCAATTCTCCATTCACTTGGCTTAAACAATCAGAACCCCCCCTGACAACAAACTATTTTTCCATTATGATTTCAAAACACTTAAGTTTGTTTTAATCAAAATGGTTTTTCCGGAAAATAAGCTTTGTGTGTCATTTCACAAATTCGGGGTTTCATCACCTTGTTTTCTTCAACCATTTGAAATATTTAACAATTTTAAACTCTCATCAACAACAAACACTTGTAGAAAAGATAAATCAAGTACAACGTAATGTCCTTGATTAACCTTCTGTAATTCGAAATATCACCTAAGTGAATTTCTCAAGAAAGATGCCGATACCTACTCCACTCTTACCAACCTGGAAGCTCCGGCAAGTCAGGGTTTTTATTTGAAAAGATCTACCCAAGCCTGACCATTCTTGGGTTTGACAGTTTTTTACCTCAATACTTGGCTCCTCTGAATTTGTCAAGTCAGATTCATTGCCTGATCGTGGCTCCTCTGATTTTGATAAGTCAGATTCATTGCCAGGAGATAGCTCTTTTGCTTCCGTAGAAACAAAATCATTGCTAGAAGATGGCTCTTTTGTTTTCTCAGAAACAAATTCATCGCCATTCTCAATTGGAACCCAATCCTTACAATGTTTAACCTTTCCAAATTTGTCAACCTGTGACGTACATGACCTTTCACAATCTTTGTTATATTTGAAAACTTTGATAAAGGCTTTGTCTGGAAAATTAACTTTCTTTGACTTTTCAATGGTTTGATTAGTTAATTTTTCTTTCTTTATCAACCCTTTTGTCCTCAGATTTGTATCTGATGAGTTCGTTTTGCTTGACTGGTCCTTGTTAGTGGAGCAAATCGATTCATCAGAACTTTTTCTCGGATTATCAGTTGTACCCGAGGACAAAATCTTTTCTAGGTACTCTCTTACTTTCTTCCTTTTCTTTCTCAGTCTGTCTTTCTGCCCTTTTGCTAGTTTCACTTTCTGTTTTTCTGTTTCTTTTCTTTGGGCTTTTCTTCGACCTTGACTGATTTATACATTTGTCCATGAGATTCAGCCCTCGATCTTCTCTTTGATCTCATTGGACAATCTCTGGCAATGTGACCTTTGATCTGACATTCATAACATCTTCTTGAATCAAATCTTTGAGTTTGGCAGTTAACAGCTATGTGTCCCTGATAACCACATGTGTAACACACTCTGTTATCATACATTTCCTCACTTTCATACCACACACTTAGATCATAACATTGATTTGCTTTGTGATAATCATGTCTCCTCTTGTATCCTTGATTTGGCATTTGAGCACTGTGGTCAAACCTGCACCACTTATTACCAACTTTTTGTGAGTTTTGATGTTTCAATTTTTGTGGTTTTTTATCATGATTGGATGATCGAACTGATGAGCTTTTATTTTTGTTTTGAACATTTTCTGAATTTTTAACACTTTGTTTTTGTTCTACAGTCTTCTTAACAGGTTTTTGCTTTGAGCATTCACCTATTTCAGTAGATTGTAAAACAGTGTTTTTAAAATTTTCTTTTAATTCCAAAAATAATTTTCTTTTCTCATTTTTCTCATTTTCACAATCTTCAATTTTGACTTTGTCAAAATTTGTGACATTGTCACTTATTGGAACTGAATTGATCGGTTTTGGACAAACAAGATCTGGTATTGATGACGAAGTCACAAAACCATTCAATTTCTTTTCTAAAACATCAATTTTATTTTTATCACATTCAACTACCTTTCAAGTTGAATGATTTTCTCAAGATGAGAATTTATTTCCTTTTGTTTTTCAATATTATTTTTACCAAAAATAGATTTTTCATTTTCTAAAACTTTTATTTGACTTTCAAAATCTTTTTCAATTTTCAATTTTTCATTTTCCAAAAATGTTATTTTATTTTGAAATTCTTTTTCATTTTCTTTTAATTTTTTGTTTTCCAATGTCAGATTCTCCACATCTTTCAAGAATTTGACATTGTTTGCTTCAGATTTTTCACACTTTGAGCACACAACTTCACATTTTGAAGTTTCATCCTTCTTGGATTCTTCATTCTTTGACATTCCCTCTGTCTCCGTTTTATCTGTTTCTGCACAAAAAATTTTAACAATATCAACAGGATTCAAATTTTCATTCAAAAAACAACCTCTCTTGAAATCATATTTCATTTTATTTCTTGCGCTAAGACCTTTTCTAATTCTTTTGATTATTTCAAGAATCACATTCAAACTTATATTTTCTGAGTTATTTTCTAATTCTTTTATCAACTTTCTTTTTCTTCTCAGTTTCACAATTGTGTGTTCTAAGCTCTCTGATGAAATCATTTGGACTAAATTTTGAGAACCTAGAATCCTTTTTCAGTTTAATCAAAAACTCATTCCACTCCAAAGGTAAAGCATCTGCAAATTTAGATATCTTTTCATCACCTGACATCTTTATCCCATACCTTTTCAAATTATCAAGTAATTCATCATACCGCTTTTCCAAGTCATTAAACTTTTCATATTTCTTACACAAAAAATTTCAGATCTTATAATCCAAGCATCCTTTTTCTCATCTTCTTTCCTGTGATCCCAATACATATCAAACCACTCATTTATTCTTCCAAGTTTAGCATTTTCCTTTTCGTCAATCATTTTGACCAAATTTTAAAACAATCTGATTTGTCGTAAATTGACACTTTCACACAAAATAACAACAGTTCAAACGAAATTAGTTCAAACGGAATCAGATTTTACGCGAAATAATGTTTCACACTAAATTACTCCTTTCAAGCGAAATCCCCAACTCAAACGAAATCAGGGATTTTCAAACGGAATAAGGTTTTCAACCGAAATCACTTCTCAAGCGAAATTACCTCCTCAAACGAAATAGCACCTTCACACGGAATCAAGTGCCATTTCAAGTGGAATTAACCAAACACTTGTTTTCGAGAAAAAATAGTAATTTCGTTTGAACTCTTCAAACGAAATTTGATTCCATATGAAATCAACATCACTTTTCAAGCGAAATTAAGATGATGTCATTTTGTCCGAACAGTTTTTTCAAGCGGAATTAGCAATTTTATCAGATTTATGTCGAATTAAAGTCCAATACTTTCAAGGATTAGTTAAACCTATGTTTCGCTTATTATGTGAGAAAATCAAGCCATTTTGTCCGTTAAATCTTGTTTAATTCAGAAAAGAAAGAGTATAAGTGAGAGAATCCGATGAAATCAAGCTGAATTGGTATGAACTCCTCGTCCTGAGCTCTGATACCACTTGTTGGATCGTCGTGTTACCCTAACAAGTCAATCTAAAGATTTCAACATCAAAATCAAAGGCGGAATCAATGAAATTGACGTAACACCGCTTGATACTTTTCAAATATCTTCTCTTATTGATTTTCTGAGCTTTTACAATTCAAATAACAATCCGGCAGCACCTCAGCTCTGAAAACACACACTCTAATTCCGTTTTTAATGAACTAGCCACAACCCTATTTATAGTGTTGGTGATTCCGCTTGAAACTGACATGGCCATTTCAAGCGGAATTAGTGATTTCGCTTGAACTGGTCAATGTCACTTTCAAACGAAATTACACATTTACACACAAACAAACTCTAATTTCTACCCTGTTGTGTGCTAGTTTATCCTATCTAGACACAAGACTCGATACCAGACGAAGTTGACAGACATTAATGCACTAACCGTGGACGATAATTGTTAAGGGTTTTCACGGACCGTAAGCGTGAACTTGTAGACCTCTTACGGTCCGTAAGAAGCTACTGCTAGCTCTGCAACTTGGTGGCTGCTGCCACCACTATTGCTACCTCTCCACCATCTTTTCCACCCTTTCTTCAACCTATAAGCACATGGCTATAAATACCGTCCTAATTTAACTCATTTCCCCACCACATTCAATCCTCGTTCACTTTTAAGCTCGTTCTTGGTGATATTTGCAGTTTAGCTTTATTTAGTTTCCATTGTGTTGGAATCATAAGTTCTTTGACATCGGGTAAATCATTTGAGCCCCCCTCGATAGCCAATTCCATTTGATTCATGCTACATTACTTTAGCGGTATTAAATTTAACTCAGTTTGATTTATTGAGTTTAACCCATGTATTCCAGGTGCTTAGGATAACTTATTTTACTATGATTTAGCTATGGATATTGGGTCTCCATATAACCTATTAATACATGTTTAACATATTATAACTTAGAGTAAACCTCAATTTACGTCCATGAGGTTGACCTCCATTGACACATTGAGTCCCTATTTCTAAAAATCTCACTTTGAGTCCCCGACGTTTCCAAATCCCATCAATGTACCCCATCTCTTTAAAGTCAACGTTTGATTGGCCGATAGAGCCAGGGGTATTTTCGTAGTCTTACCCTTATATGTCTTCCTCACTATAAATACCCGCAAAAGCTCCATAATTCCATGATTAAATGCTTCATTACTGTTGGGGCGTGATTGTGTATGTTGCTATGCAAATGAAGTTAAAGGTTAGCTTTCATGTGAAACCTTAAAGAGAACTCACTAATAGTGACTAGTTAGATTTCATGACTCATCCAGACTACAAATAGGTTGTGATTGGTGTTTGGGTTGTATAGGTTTCTAAGGACCTAAGTTAGAAAGCCCGTAAGAAACCTTCCAAATACTATAAGTTGGCATGGCCTCCTCATTTACGGGGGTGGTTGTTGGTGTACATATATAATTCGAACACAACACAATGGATACCTCATAAGTCATTACTGAATGTGAAAAAAAAAAGAGCAGAGACAGAGACGAAGAGCCATAACGATCTAACTGTGAACTAACATGTTTTAGGAATCCAGCCCCAAATGCACGAGTAACCTTTAGACGACCTTTTACCCTACCATTGACAATACATTGGTTGTAATCTGGATGCTCATTTTTTTATTCTTGTTTTGGGTTTCCGGTGATGAAATGAACAAAGGGAGAAACCGAGTAGGGGTTGGGTTACGGTTTGGGTTAGTTCACCGCGGACCTGTAAGGGGTTCCGGTTAGCCTTGCCGACGAGTAAGGTTAGAGAGAGAGAGAACTAGGTGTTGTGTGTGTATCGAGTTGTCTATGTATGTTCTATGATGTATATATTTGTGTGTTGAAAGTATATATGTGCGTGTTTAATTTATTTTGAAAAAAAAGAGAAAAAAAAAAAGAAGAGTAATCAAAATAATAATTTAATAAGGAAAAGGGCAAAATTGACACTTCACCATCTCATTAACGGTGAAACAAACATTGACTGGATGGAGGGGGTACATTGATGGGATTTGGAAACACCGGGGACTCAAAGTGACATTTTTTAGAAATATGAACTCATTGTGTCAATGGAGTCAAACCCAGGGACGCAAATTAAGGTTTACTCTATTACTTATTACGAATTAATACAACTAGCTATAACTCATTCTAACCAATTAACACCTAATGTAAACTATTAAGACTCACCACACCCCCTGTTATGAGCTAAATTTAGAATTAATGTTCATAGGAACCAATTAAAACATGCACTATACCTTACTAGTGGGAAGGCCCGCGCGTTGCCGCGGGTATTTATGATTTTTTGCCGCACCTTGCCCAACAAGTTAACATAGTTTATTTTTAAAACCAATTTGTTAACATAACTAATATAGCAATTGAGTGTAAACAAAGAATTGACATAAAAAATGATATGTACCAATCGGTTGATAGATAATCCGTTGAGTGGATCAAACTCAAAAGAAATTAGTAAGATGCAAGACTTGAGATAACCTCTAAATTTCATTTATATCAAATCTGTAAACAAACTTGCCTGTTTATAAACTCATACTAATGACCCACTATCCTAGTTAATTTGACCCACTACTCTAGACACATAGAAATCGGTAACTATAATATGCAAACAATATATTAGAGAGAATTTAAATGGAAACATGTGGAGTCCCACAAGCCACGTTTTGATCATGGTTTGCATGGCATCATGGTAACGTAGGTACATGACAAAAAACAACAATCACCAAGGCTCCTTTTCTTAACGACCAACGATAAAAGCTCACCTCCGTTTCTATATATGTTCCTACTTTCGATCATGTACTCGCTGAACATATTTTCAAGTAATTCTATATGAGTTTTGCAAACACGGGATCTGATTCTCTATGTGGTTCCCTTCCGTAACAGAAGATGTGGTTACATTAATAAAGTTGTCAGTAGGTTCAACTGATGTACAAGTGTGTCCCATCAATATCTCCCTTTCCGCCAGGTGTCTATGATTCAATCCCTCGTTACGAATTGTGAATCCAATGGTTCGAGTTGTTTAATTAGCAATGCGTTAAGTTTGTATTGTGAGAAATGGGCCACAGATACTCGGCTGGCAATCTGGTCAAAATCTGCATAAAGTGTCACTAAATCATTTATCCTCATGTGATATTATTACGGCTCATTGAAGGTAAATGTGTCAAAAAATGCTAGTGATATATGAACCAAACAAACATTTATTTACCAAAGACCACCCTAGGCTAACAACAGCACAATAAGAATAATACCATCAATAAGCTGCACAAACTGATAATTAATATAATAAACTGTAAAGCCATACCTTGACTTTGCATATGGTCAACTGACCCTATAACAGAACCAGTCACTGATGTACAGTATATGAACTTCCTCCAAAGTTCTATAGGCGGTTGAGACCTTTGAATTTCCTCTGCTAAGCCATCTAATTGGCAAAAAATCTGACAAATAAATGTACATCAAAACAAAGTACATATGTCTAAATTCAACAATGCTTTAACTTCTTTCATAACACTAACTATTTCCTCACATCATTCAAATTCATTCAAATAATAATTATAACACAACAGTTTCCTGCTAGTAAATAAATAATGAGACATACTATTTCCATATGGGAATTTATTTTGGCATAGAAGTATCCATTGTCCAATCAGTCACGCGAAGCCATCAAGTAAAGAGGGGTACTTGCATTTATCATTACAGGGCAAGAATCAAACCAGAAAAAGAAATTAAAGCAAACACTAAAAACACTCTAAAGGCCAACCTTGACCCTTACAGTTGTCTAAACACTACTTAGATCATGTGTAGTGGTTTGGGTGAATAAAGCCCATACCCTTGGGCGTTTTCCGTCATGTGGCAGTACAGTCAACAAGGGGCATTATTGGGCGTTTTTCTAAAATGGGTGTAGTGGGGATGTGAGCATTATATTAAAAAGGGATGTTAAACATTTAAATAAAAAAAACATCCAAAAAATGGTTTTTGATATAACAAGCCATTGGCTAATACATTAAACTTGCAAAAGATACATGAAAACTCAATCTCTGTACCAAAATATATGTTACCTGAATTCATTGTGTAGAAATATAACTTCTACTCGGTTCGTACCACAATGGCTTCCTCTGCTACAGTCCAGCCATCACTTTCCACCTTCGAGGAGGGTGCAGATGCCTTTAACGATAAGAAAGACGTACCCACCAGGAGAAAATTTTGTTTCATGACAATACCTAAAATACTCTAACACCTAGGTTTTATTATTGTTTTGGCGCATTCGATATTAACTGAAATGATTAAAGAAAAGTATTTACTAAGAAACTTGTATGAACATACCTTGGATCAAGCATACACTATTACTGTCATCTAGTTCCAGTTTTCGAGGAAACAATTGTTAGTTGCTTCCTGTAAATAATACAAAATGAAAGCATGAGCTGTAGTTCACAGTAAGAACTATGACATTAGTACGGAGTGTGAGGGGAGCCTATGCTACGACTTCTAAGACATGGTCACACGGAGAATCTCCGGTTCTAACACTGCATTTTATATTATGCTGACCAATTTAACATTCAGTTTGGTTTATCATATTAACATGACACTAAAACTCCAAGAAATAATAGAAACCAGGTATACCACAAGCTTGCAAAAGTGCCAATTACGATCCATCAACTTATGAATGATTTGATTTGAGTTGTTTTTAAATTTCTTTATCTCAAATGGACAATATAAAAATAATTTAGCCAAAGGGGGAATGAGCCAAATGAGTTACAAGTAAAAAGTCTATACTTAATGCATAATTATAAACTCGTAACTATGTATTAGAATTAATGTA
This sequence comes from Helianthus tuberosus, assembly GCA_030545235.1. NCBI lineage: Eukaryota > Viridiplantae > Streptophyta > Magnoliopsida > Asterales > Asteraceae > Helianthus > Helianthus tuberosus. Next base: position 11,112 of record JARYGA010010300.1, on the reverse strand, counting down.
ATATGATATTTTTGCAATCAAAATTAGTTGTTTAACACATCAATTATATAAAAAAAATTAAAGTGGACAAAGGGTGCTGCAAGTCAGTCCGACTTGACCGACCCATTTGGGTTTGTAACCCAAACCCGTTCTGACCCACACCAAACCTACCCACTCACCAAATTTTCCACTTCTATTCTTTACCAACCAAGAAGATGAGGGTTAGCTAAGATTTGTCTTACGGAAATAAGAAAATGGCATTGGTGCATTATAAGTTGTTAAAAGGATTCAAAAAATACAACATATTGTACCTGAAACATTGCTCTAGATGTACATCCAGCTTTTTATTGAACTTAAGGTAGGTCCGGTCAGTACTAAGACTCTGTCATATTCATAGCTTTCTCCTCCCCACGCTTTCTCCGGTTCATGCTCATTACCATCATTTTGGTTCACTTTGATATTAAGCGAAGAAATGCTCGCAGAGAAAAAGGCAACATCTTTCTTCTCCAACAACACCTAGAAAAAAATAAACGAATCTATAACAGGTTATTAACAATATTTAAATTGGCTATACCACAAAAATCAAACCTTTAAACCGCCAAACCTGGTTGGTCCGGCAGATCAAACTTTGATGTCCAGACTTTGAGCTAGACTTTAATTGGTTTGTTTAGTACTGGCAAACAGGTTGGGTCGGGTCGGGTCGTGGGTCAAAACCTGTTCGGGTCGGTTAAAAAATGTTTTTTTAAAAATAAGAAAATCACAAAATTCACAAAATTACCACAACCAAAACAATTACCTAATAAAACCCTTTCAACTATCCTTTCGGTACGCAGAATTCACCAATCAGTTGCAAATAACTAAGTAAAAAAAAACTACTGCTAATAAGATCCAGTTCCGTTGAAACTAAGTAAAAAAAACTACTGCTAATAAGATCCAGTTCCGTTGTAAAAACACAAATACAATTTGATATTTAATCATACATACAAACATAAAGTGCATCATGCCAGTTAGATTTGAATCAGTCAACAAATACCTCACAAAAAAGAAAATATACTTAACGAAGTGATAATTGTAACAACAGGCGTAAATTAAACGAAATTAAGACATGAGTAGCTCTCGTGTAACCCTAGGCCACGTACTTTTCACAACGGGTTCTTCATGATGGGTCGGTCTCTCTCTCCCTCTGGCATCTCAGGTACTAACGAAAGCAGCAAAATCGGGTTGAAACTTTCACGATTTAAACATTTTATTGGATTTCTTGATTTAAGCAAAACAGGAGGAACATTGCTTACATTTCATCAGCCTCCCATCGTTCATCATCAAACCATCGTAGAGGCCACTATCTTGGATTCGATAGAGAGAGACGTTGATAAATGGAACATATAGTCCTTCCATATCCTCTCTTTTAAATGTAGGGAGTAAAGAAACGATTCAATCAGGAGCAAAGCGATTCAATCGGCCGGGGTTATTGATAAGGGCAGGGGTTATTGAAGGTAGGATTTCTGTCTCATGGTTTCACACTAATGTCACGGTGAGAGGAACCAGAACATGAATTAAAGTAGGGTAAAGGAATCGAATGGATCTCAAACTGAATCATTAATCATCCATACACTTAAATTCCCAAAATACCCCTTTAGTGTCTTAAAACTTTGGTATTTGTACCATTTCAACCCCTCTAAGCATGCTTTATTTTCTTGTACATATTGTTGTAAAGTTTGTACGCATGTAAAATTACGTTTGTGTACGTCACTTCTCCTTTTTATAATAGTATAGATAACTTATACGACTAAACAAGGGACCATCAAGCCCGCATTAAGAACTATAGTGACTCATGATGATCATTATGAACCATGAATACAAGTGATACAATTTTTAACTAATTTACCATCACAATCTAGCAAATTAATGCCTAATATGACCAAGTAAGGATCGTCATGACTTCTGGGAGTTATAATGACTCTTAATATCCGATATGAAATATTTAGACATAAATCACGCATTACAACTTATTATGACTCTTGAAATCTTAGTATAACTAAATAAGGCCTAATATGACACGTTAAAATTCATTATGCCCTATGAAAGCTATTATAACTCTTAAGACCGAACGTGTCTAATCAAGACATCTATGGCCAACTATAACTCATTACAGACACATGTGACACATTAAAAACTAATGAAATAAGTTAAGACCTAATATAACCTGTTAAGCTCATTATGCCTTTACTAAGAGTGAAAATTGTTCTTTCAAATCAATAGGACACATTAAGACAAGAATGTCATTATAACTTATTACATTATAATACATTAACATGACTCGCTACAGTCTACATATCATATCAGCCAATTAAGGTATAGTATATCAACCAACTAAAGTATAGCATGACGTATTAAGGGCGATAATGTCCCGTTAAGAATTACCTTTACTAATAAAACTCAATATAGATTATTAAAATGTGTATGACCCATTAAAACTCAAAATAATCTACTAATGAGTAATTATATATATACTCAAAAGATCCGTTAGGAACCACCCCTTATTGCGAGAACCGCGAGAACCAGTGTGAACACAAACAGTAATTCCTAAAAAAATCTAAAAAACACCCAAAATTTTTTTTTTTTTTTTTTACTATTTTTTTTGAAAAAATCGCTATATTTTGTTAATAAAAAAAATAAAAAAAAAGTTTCAAAAAAAAAAAAAATTTTTTTTTGAGTAACAGTTATCCATGAACATATGCATATGTATCGTTTCTTTGTTAAATTCCGTAATTCATTACAAATAATAGTCAATTGCACTTTCATTTACACTACTACGTGTAATACACTATTTTTTACATTACCAATGTTAGAAATGCACATGTGCATCTATATGTATCAACAGGAAATAAGGTGTTTTGGTACACTACTTTCTCTTTCATCTATCATTCCATCCATAATACACAAGCATGCACATGTGCATTTTTGTCATTTCTTTGACAAATTCCGCAATTCATTACATATATTAGACAATTGCACTTTCATTTACACTACCATATGTAATACACTACTTTTTACATTACCAATATTAGAAATGCACATGTGCATTCATATGTATCAACATGAAATAAGATGTTTTGGTACACCACTTTGAATACATTTTCCCTTTCATCTATCATACCATCCATAATACACTACCATTACCTCCTACCATCCATAATACAATACCATTACCTCCTACCATCCATAATACAATACCATTAACAATATTTTCACTTTATTACATGTATGTAAACACCATTTATACCATCCAATCAACATATTACATAAAAAATTGACAACTATAACCAAACCATCAACCACTAGATATAACTAACCAAAAAACATGTATATGGGTCTACTTCTCCATTCAAAATCACAAACTTTTTGTACCAAAACACGTTATATCATGGTTATACCTAATTATGCACATGTGCATTTTGAATATTGGTAATGTAAAAAGTAGTGTATTACTAATGGTATTGTAAATTAAAGTGCAATTGTCTATTCCTGATAACGTATTACCGAATTTGTTGAAGTAATGATACATATGCACATGTGCATGGATAACTCTTACTCGAAAAAAAAAAGTTTTTTTTTTTTTTTTTTTTATGGGAACGAAATATAGCGATTTTTTATTAAAAAATATTAAAAAAATAAAAAAAAAATTTTGAGTGCTTTTTTGATTTTTTTAGATTTTATTTTGTGTTCACATTGGTTCTCGCGGTTCTCGCAATAAGGGTGGTTCTCGCATGAACCTTACATATATATATATAGGGTAAGGTTCATACGAGAACCACCCTTATTGCGAGAACCGCGAGAACCAATGTGAACACAAAATAAAATCTAAAAAAAATCAAAAAAGCACTCAAAATTTTTTTTTTATTTTTTTAATATTTTTTAATAAAAAATCGCTATATTTCGTTACCATAAAAAAAAAAAAAAAAAAAAAAAAAAAACTTTTTTTTTTCGAGTAACAGTTATCCATGCACATGTGCATATGTATCATTACTTCAACAAATTCGGTAATACGTTATCAGGAATAGACAATTTCACTTTAATTTACAATACCATTAGTAATACACTACTTTTTACATTACCAATATTCAAAATGCACATGTGCATAATTAGGTATAACCATGATATAACGTGTTTTGATACAAAAAGTTTGTGATTTTAAATGGAGAAGTAGACCCATATACATGTTTTTTGGTTAGTTATATCTAGTGGTTGATAGTTTGGTTATAGTTGTCAATTTTTTTATGTAATATGTTGATTGGATGGTATAAATGGTGTTTACATACATGTAATAAAGTGAAAATATTGTTAATGGTATTGTATTATGGATGGTATGAGGTAATGGTATTGTATTATGGATGGTAGGAGGTAATGGTAGTGTATTATGGATGGTATGATAGATGAAAGGGAAAGTGTATTCAAAGTGGTGTACCAAAACACCTTATTTCATGTTGATACATATAAATGCACATGTGCATTTCTAATATTGGTAATGTAAAAAGTAGTGTATTACATATGGTAGTGTAAATGAAAGTGCAATTGTCTAATATATGTAATGAATTACAGAATTTGTCAAAGAAATGACAAAAATGCACATGTGCATGCTTGTGTATTATGGATGGAATGATAGATGAAAGAGAAAGTAGTGTACAAAAACACCTTATTTCATGTTGATACATATAGATGCACATGTGCATTTCTAACATTGTTAACGTAAAAAGTAGTGTATTACACGTGGTAGTGTAAATGAAAGTGCAATTGACTATTATTTGTAATGAATTACGGAATTTGACAAAGAAACGATACATATGCACATGTGCATGGATAACTGTTACTCGGAATTTTTTTTTTTTTTTAAATTTTTTTTTTATTAACAAAGTATTGCGAATTTTTCAAAAAAAAATAGTAAAAAAATAAAAAAAAAAATTTTTGGTGTTTTTTCGATTTTTTTAGGAATTACTGTTTGTGTTCACACTGGTTCTCGCAATAAAGGATGGTTCCTAACGGATCTTTGTCCTATATATATATATATAATACCTTTTTACTATAGCTAAATAAGCTTAATATATATTATTTATCATAAATGTTACTAAGTATTTATTGTTTATAAGAACTAGGTGCAAACGTGCCAAGCTACTCGCTAACTATTCGAGCTCGACTAAAAAAAAGAAAACTCGAACGTGCCGAGCTTTAACGAGCTCGAGCCCGAGCCTAAAAACAAACTCGTTTAGTAAGCAAGCCCAAGCTTCGCTTATCGAGCTCGAGCCGGCTCGTGAGCCTACTGATTATATATTTGTTATTAGTATATTAAATGCATATTTCAATAATAATAATTACTATTTAACAAATTATTAAAAATAAATAAATTATATATATAATAAAATTATAATTAATATAAATTAACTGATAAATAATAAACGTGCTGAGTCCGTTAGAAAGAAGTTTGAACTTTGAACCATGCCAAGCTTTTATAAGTTAAACTCGGGCTCGGTTGAGCTCGTTTACACCCGATCAACATTTTCACACAATTTCTTCTTTTTATTTATGTAATTGTTATAAAATTTATTTACATAATTTATTTAAATTAAAAAATAAAAATTCCAGCCCCATAAACTCGCTCCCTCTTTTTTCCCTCCTAGTTAAAATTCCCACCCCATAAACTGCCTCAGTTCACTTGGCTCCATTTAAAACTTTCATCCCCAAAACTGATTCCTAATGCCTTTCAAAAGAAAAAAAATGGATTCCGCATTCAAACTGTACTGTACTGCTATTCCGGGGTATGTCATCCTTTTAGTTTCTTTAATCTCTTTTCAGTTTTCATAGTTTATAATCCTTTCCACTAATATGGGTTCATTTAAAAGCCCAAATTGACTTTGTATCACTTTGGTACAAATCCCATTTAAATATGATTTTTTGTTATCTTTCTCGTATTTGCTCTTAAGGATTTGTAAAGTTGATTTTAAGATTAAGATGGTTCTGAATGCTTTCGAAGTTTCGAGGCTCATAGCTACTCAAGCACAGTTTGTCCAATATATTGTTTTACAGGTTCATGTATGACTGAAGCATTTACATCTCATAGTTTATGTGTTGCAACTTTATCAGGTGCGGTTAAAGAATAAATCAATGCTCAAATCTCAAAACACACACACTGATCATTCTGAGAAAAAAACATTAAAGTTAGGAAACATCTGCAAAAAATGTTCATAAATCATGCCTAGAAACTGGGTATACTTTCACATTTCTTCATTCTCTGCTTTATGTTCTTGCTAATTAGTTTTTATGAGGCAAAGTTAATGGCAATGAAGGTTGGCCTTCTAATTTTTTTGAATCATTTGTTCAGAAAAGATGGCAATGAAAGTTCTATTAGCGATGAAGATCAAGAGAAAATCACGTTGTTTGAAACATATCGTATTTTGTGTTGCTTGCATACGAAGCTATGTTCTAAATGGGATAGAGTAGTGTTGTTTTTTTTCATTCGGGATATAGAACGTTAGGAAACTGTAGTCATTTGAATTTGGATGCTTGGATTTGGAGTGGTGATAGTCAGAACGGTTTCTCGGTAAAGAATGTCAAATCGGCTTTGATTAAGGATAGAGGTATGCGTCACCCTCCAAACTTTGTCTGTTGCAAATGAGTTCCTATTAAATGCAATATTATGAATTGGAGAGGCAATATGGATAGGCTCCCTACTAAACTAAATCTAAGAAGAAGGAATGTGGACATATCGTCGTCTATGGGCCCATTCTGCGAAGACGCCGAGGAATCGGTCGAGCATCTATTCACGGCTTGTTCGGTTGCATTGAGGGTGTGGTCGGCTTTCAACGATTGGTGCAACATCCCGCCGCTAGAAATCCACAAATTCATGAAGTGTAGTAAGAAGGAGGGGAAGATCATTTATGGGTTGGCTTTGATAACGTCTTGGTGCATATGGAAAGAAATGAATGAAGTGGTGTTTAATCAGAAAAGATGTAGTCCGCAGGACATCATTGGGGAGTTAAAATCTAGAAGTTTTGCTTGGGTTAAAAATAGATCTTCTTGTAAGTATATTAGATGGTCGTAATGGTGTAAATACCCTATATAAATGTTGTGATTTCTTTGTGCTTTGCCCGTTTGGGTCGGGGGTGTCGTGTTGTGTTTGGTCTTTTGCCCGTTTGGGTTGGAGGTTGTTTTAATGAAGTTTAATTTTAAAAAAAAAATTGTATTTGGATATTTTGTAAAATTTTATAATTTTTCTTATCTATTTGTAAAACCTCTGGTTTTTATTTGTCATTGTAAACCTTTATGTGATTTTGCACATATTTCTAAGTAACAAAAAATGAATTGCAAATAAAGAGAATACCAAAAATTTATTCGTAGCAAAGTTAATTATTGCAATCAAAATTTTGTAGCAAATATTGTGTGGTCCAATATGTAGCAAAAGTCGTAGGTAACAATTCGTAGCAATAAACGTAGCCAAAAATTTGTAGCAAAAACCGTAGCTAAAAATCTGTATGAAAAGGCGTAGCTAAAAGTGCATAGCAAATTTCGTAGCAAAAATTTCCTTAGCGAAATAAACCGTAACAAATATGATTCTATAGCTAAAAGTTGTAGCAAACATTTTCATCGCAAAATTCATAGCTAAAATAGCAACGCCAATTGTTGTAGCTAATACCGTAGCAAAATATGATTCCGTAGCAAAAAGTCGACGCAAATAAATACGCGACGAGACTTGTAGCTACGAACCAAATTCGTAGCAAAATGGGTGTTTGCTACGGATTCGGCCATAACGGAAACCTATTTTTCTAGTAGTTTCTCACATTATACACTACAAGAATTAGTTAAAGCGCATGTATATTTCACATGGTTGTATGTAGATATAAGAGTATTTAATAATATCTAGGGTTGAATGTGATAAAAAAAATTAGCAAATCGTTGCCTCATACAATACAAGAACAATATAAAATATTAATTAGGTGTATAAATTGGTTCCACAAATAACGAAAGAGGTGGGGAACCACACTTATTTTAATTATAATATCTTACTGTAACAATATATAAATAAATTTTGAAATATACCGAAAAAGCAACACACTTTTCTACAAGCAAAAACCTTTTGTCTTTTAAAAAAAATACCCAAGAATTATAGGCAACAAACAAACCTCTTTTCATGAATTTGACGTTATTGCGTTTTATCATAGGGGTGCCTTATTCCCACATACCTTATATCTTATTTTCACATCCCCTATTGTATACGGCCGTATACAATTATACGGCTCGTATAGAATGTTTTTGAATAGGAAAATGCGCAGAGGATGTTTTTTTTGGTTTTATTATATACGGCCCGTATACAGTTATACGAGTCGTATACATGTGTATACGATTTGTAAAACGTATACGGCTCAATTGATTTATTTTTGTGGGTTTTTGATGTTAGGACATGTATACGGGCCGTATAACTATATACGGGCCGTATATATTGGCTTTTTTCAAGTATCACGTTTTATTCCCGTAAAAACACAATCATTCTAGGGTTTCTAAAACTCTTCATCACCTTTAACAATGTCGATAAACGTTGATCGGAACATGCCGCTTAAATCGGAGCACAGGTAGAGTAACGTTACCGATCAGTCCGTTGATGAAAACCTTAGCGATCGCAGAGATCTTCGTGTTGGTTATTTATCGATTCCGAGTAACTAGTAGAAGAACCTGCCACAAACAAGTTCTCCACAGTTTGCTATTCAGATCTCTGTTCGGTCATCTTTCCAAACTACAACACACGATACTTTTAATAAGCTGTCATAGTTGTCAAATTCGATTTCAACAAATCTTTTCATTCTCCTTCAATTTCTAAAACGTTCTCTGTTACATGAAGACGTGTCAGGTTCTTCTACTAGTGGTATTTTACTGAAGTATTGAAGATTGAGGCGGGCATTGTTTAAATCTGAATATAACTAGATGTTACGTGTATCAGCGTTGTTTATCACCCTGTGTGAGCATTGGAAACCCGACAAACAGTCTTGACAACTGTGACATTTTATCTATCTTTGTATGTCACATCCATCCTGTTATTGCAATCGATATGATTAATTTTTTCAGATTTTTTTCTAATTAGCGTTGTTAACTACCAAAAGAATGCATACACAAATAGTTCTAGTAGACGAAGCAAAGAGACCGTTGTGTATCTGAATCAGGTTCTCAAACAAACACTACCAAAGATGGGTTGGTGAAAAATACCGGAGCTGTTATGTCGGTTGTTCAGTACTCTCCTATATCAACTTGAACGGTTGATGGTTACAAGGATCGTTCTAATAGATTAAAGAGAATAAACCATTTTTTACCAATTTTCACTCCAGTAGTTGAAACTTGAGCGCAGGAATCAATTCAAAACCCTCACCCTCAAAAATCAACCAGAAACCAAAGGAAAAAAGGGTTGATAATGGCTGATGGTTCTTCGTTGAGGAAACCAAACGTAGACGGAGATGATAGGCCTGGTAACCGGAAGAGAAATCAATTGTATTTTTTTAGTTGCTTCTCTGGTTAAGTTTCTGAACCAACCGAAATCCACAAATTCCAACAGTTTCTTCATAGATTTCGTCCGGTTTCCAAACTCTTTCACACAAAGTTAATATTCACTGTGGTGGATGCAAGCATAAAGTTAGAAAAAATACTCAAGTTGAACGGACGATATGTATCAACAAATTGTGAGTGGGAATATGGCTATGAAGAATATTATGGATAAACAATCACCGTATACGGGTTTTTCTGCTAGTTATTCGGAATGTTTCGAATCATCACAGAAGACGTGTCGGGTTCTACTGCTAGTAGTATGAGTCTGAGTCCATTGTGGTTCGTGAATGTTTCGAATCATCACGACAAGGATCGTTCTGATAGATTAAAGAGAATAACCCTTTTTTTACCATTTTTTTACCATTTTTTACCCATAGTATACGAGCCGTATAATAATATACGGCCCGTATACAACCATCGTATACATTGTATACGATCGGTAAAAATATTTTTTACCAATGGTATACGGCCGTATAAACCGTATACGACTCGTATACATATGGTAAAAAATGGTAAAAACCTCTTTAATCTATTAGAACGATCCAATAAACGAAGAAACCAAACGTAGACGGAGATGATAGGCCTGGTAACCGCAAGAGAAATCAATTGTCTCAAACACTACTAAACATCTGCTTTCTGAATCTGAATCTGAATGTTAACTTTTCAGTTGCTTATCTTGTTAAGTTGTGTATTTACGAAGCTGACAAACACATTGGTATTTTCTCAAAATGTGCAAACTTGAAGAATCTCACATTAAAGATCTATACACAAACTCTTCTACATCTTTTAACCAGTTGTCCATCACTTAAGACCTTGAAAGATTTGTTGAAATCGAAGCATTCACGAACCACGATGGACTCAGACTCATGTTCAAGTAAGTGTCTAAAAATCTAAAAATTCAGGTTTACCTTGTAAATTTCTCAAAACAAACTCTCGTTTCTTCATCTTCATCTTCATTTGTTGAGAAACCATTATCTTGTCTTTCAGAAGAGTTTGTATTGAACCAAGAATACTACAAACATTCTATACCTTGCAACGTATACAGGTGCAAGAGAATGGCGAGTTATTTTTCAGTTATTTCTGTTAAATCACAAATTCCATTGTTTAAACCAGAATCAGGTTCTCAATACAAGGATCGTTCTAAGAGATTAAAGAGAATACACCATTTTTTTTACCATTTTTTACCATAGTATACGAGCCGTATCAGAATATACGGCCCGTATACAATCGTCGTATACATTGTATACGATCGGTAAATTTGTTTTTTACCGAGCGTATACGGCCGTATAAACGGTATACGGCCCGTATACATATGGTAAAAATGGTAAAATAAGGTCTTTCTTTCCTTTTTTTAGTTGCTGTAATAGAGAAATCATCCTATGTCTTTTATCAACCGAAGAGGCATCAAGGACAGATAATACTTCATTTGTCGAGAAACCATACTGTCAAGAAACTAACATCTTTTAATACTTCATTGCGTATGTGCTTGTGCTGTAGAAACCGGTGATGAATTTGTGTATCTAAATCAGGTTCTCTGCCTTAGATCGGTCATTC
>JARYGA010010299.1:0-15899 GCA_030545235.1 Helianthus tuberosus | reverse complement strand
AGTTTACCATTTTCACCGATCATAAGAGTTTAAGATATGTTTTTGGGCAAAAAGAGTTGAATATGAGACAAAGACGCAGCATGGAAATTCTTAGTGATTATGATTGTAATATCCAGTATCATGCAGGAAAGGCTAATGTAGTGGTTCTGCCCGATGTAGTCGTTGGAATGCCATCTCCGGGAGGGTATCATTAATATAAATAATGGGTTATTATACTAACACATGTGCATTTGTGTAAATTATAGATAATCACCAGGAAACCCTAAAGGATAATCTAAGACAACAATGTGAGTTCATCCTCTTTTTGTAAACCTTTTTGTGAACTATTTTACAAAACCTTAAATATTTTACAATATGATTAAGCAGTGATTGAGTCTTTGTAATTCTTCAATTACTGCCGGTGTGTTGGGTTTTGTATACAAAATGTGGAAGACGTTACCATTGGACAAAGAATTAGCCAATGAGTAATATGACCCACCACTCAGGATTGACAGTACTGAATGAGTAATTGTGTAGATATAAACATTGTAATCGCTCTCAATACCATGTTAATTGATAAAACTCTTCTTGATTAAACTGGGATTCACTCACCAGTATTTCCCACTGACAAATGTTTTTAAAACATGTTTCAGGTAACAAAATGTAAGAGCCAACTAGAAGCCAGCTGAACAACACTGAAGGCTTGGAAAAGTGGCTATAAAAGTTACCTAAATAAAAGAAGATGTTTTATTCAGTAAAATGAAGATTTTTCTTTATAAACTTGGGTTTTATCCCAATATGTTTAAGATTATAAAAGTGTGATATTTACTCTGATAAAATATTTCCTAACTACGGTCCTGATGAAATTTCCGCTACCAAAATGATAAACAAATGATACCACCAACACTGATGTTCACGGCTGCCCGTTCCCGGGACAGATAAGGGGGAGGGGGTTGCGACACTACCCCTGTGTGATTCCCAGTGTTGCAATGTCTTTGTCCTATTGTTGAATGTGGGGAACCTTTTAGTGCGAGTTAAGAGGCACTGAGATAAGCATGCAAATTGCCTTATTATTATCGGTGCACAGACAATAATAACGTGGGGTGCATGTGAGTCCCAGTGAGGCTTAATAAGTGTGAAAGGGGTTCCGCTCTGTTGTTTGATGTAAACTTTGTAGTCTGTAGATGTCATCTTGAGGTTTGACTCCTTCCTTATCTCGACTCTTAACCTTTTCCCTTTTCTTATATAGAATCATGAGCGGACGAGGCCATGGGCGTGGTCACATTGCGATGACTCAGGCTGAGTTGACAAACTTAATTAACACACGTGTGGCTGAGGCCTTGGCAGCCTATCAAGATGGTACGATATGTGCCAAATACCCTTTATTCTTGTATCGCGTACTCAATTCTTACCCATGTGCTGTAATTTCTTTCGTCCTTAGGTCAGCAAGAGAATCAAAACTAGAACAATCCACCGGTGTGTACGTTCAAAACGTTCATGGATTTCAAGCCTCAAACTTTCAGTGGAGCTGAAGGTCCCGTGGGACTGCTCCGTTGGTTCGAGAAAGCCGAATCCGTTTTACAAGGGACGATGGCAACGTTGTGATCAGTACGTTCTCTGTTAATGGTATTATTGCTTCTGTGTTATTCGACTCTGGTGCTGACTGGAGTTATGTGTCCTTGGGGTTCAGTCGTCAGCTAGGGTTGACTCCTGCTCCTCTTGTAAACAAGCATGTAGTGGAATTTGCTGATGGCAAGTTGATAGAAGCCACACATGTACTCTTAGGGTTTAAACTCGATCTTCTAGGACAAGTGTTCGACATTGACCTTCTTCCCATCACTCTTGGTGGCTTTGATATAGTTGTTGGTATGGATTGGTTGTCAAAACATCGAGCAGACATACTTTGCGGGGAGAAGATTGTGCGCATATCTCTCCCCAGTGGGGAACCGTTAACCCTTCAGGGTCATCGAGGTGGTGCAACCGTTAACATTATTTCATCTATGAAAGCTTAGAAGTGTTTACGGAAGGGATACCCTGCTATTCTTGCGTTTTTCCTGAGGAATTTCCAGGTTTACCTCCGCATCGCCAGGTGGAATTCCAAATTAATCTTACACCAGGCGCAGCCCCGATTGCTCGAGCACCTTATCGTCTTGCACCTGGGGAGCTTCAAGAATTGTCCAATCAACTCCAAGAACTGTTGGAAAAAGGGCTTTATCCGACCCAGTTCTTCGCCTTGGGGAGCCCCGGTGTTGTTTGTAAAGAAGAAGGACGGATCCTTTCGCATGTATATTGATTATCGCAAACTCAACAAGGTGACGGTCAAGAATCGTTATCCTTTGCCTCGCATTGACGACCTGTTCGACCAGTTGCAAGGGTCGAGCTTCTACTCGAAGATTGATCTAAGATCAGGCTATCATCAGATGAGAGTCCGAGAAGAGGATGTTCCAAAAACAGCTTTTCGCACGCAGTATGGCCATTACAAGTTCCTGGTTTTGCCATTCGGGTTAACTAACGCAACAGTGGTATTCATGGATCTCATGAACCGTGTATGTAAACCATATCTCGACGATTTTGTAATTGTGTTTATTGATGACATTCTGATCTATTCTAAGAGCAAGGAGGATCACGAACGGCATCTGCGTCTTATCTTGGAACTCCTGAGGAAGGAGCAGCTTTATGCAAAATTTTCTAAGTGTGACTTCTGGATTCGAGAAGTACACTTCCTCGGCCACATCTTTAACGAAATGGGGATACATGTGGATCCCGCAAAAATCGACTCTATCAGGAATTGGGCAGCGCCAAAGAATCCTTCGGAGGTGCGACAATTTCTTGGTCTTGCTGGTTACTATCGAAGATTCATCAAGGGTTTTTTTTCAAAGATCGCTCAACCTCTCACTGCTCTGACGCAGAAGTGTGTAGCGTATACTTGGGGGATGAGACAGGAAGACGCCTTTCAGCTTCTGAAGCAAAAACTCTGCAGTGCACCGATTCTGTCTCTACATGAGCGTACCGAAGATTTTGTAGTGTATTATGACGCCTCTATTCAGGGTCTCGGTTGCGTGTTGATGCAACACGAGAAAGTTATAGCTTACGCCTCTCGGCGGTTGAAGGTCCATGAAAAGAATTACATGACTCATGACTTAGAGTTGGGGGCCATGGTGTTTGCGCTCAAAATATGGAGGCATTACTTGTACGGTACCAAATGCACTATTTATACCGATCACAGGAGCCTTCAGCATATTTTTGACCAGAAGGAGTTGAACATGCGACTGCGTCACTGGGTAGAACTCTTAAACGACTACGACTGTGCAATCAAGTATCATCCAGGAAAAGCTAATGTTGTAGCTGATGCCCTTAGTTGAAATGAATCGAAACCCAAATGTGTCCGCGCCTTGCATCTCAGAATCCATTCTAACTTACCTGATCAGATCCGTTTGGCTCAGATTGAAGCGTTAAAGGAAGAAAACCTAAAAGCAGAGTACTTGCGGGGCATGGAGAAACAACTCGTAGAGAGATCTGACGGCATTTACTACTTCATGGAACGAATATGGATTCCTCTATTTGGTAACCTTAGAGATCTTGTGATGGACGAAGCGCACAAATCTCGATACTCTGTTCATCCGGGTTCGGACAAGATGTATCAGGACCTCAAAGTTTTGTACTGGTGGCCGAAGATGAAGGCTCACATCGCGGCTTATGTGAGTAAGTGTCTGACTTGTGCTAAAGTTAAAGTGGAATATCAGAAACCGTCTGGATTGCTTCAACAACCAGAGATACCCGTGTGGAAATGGGAGCAGATTGCCATGGATTTTGTCACTGGGCTACTTAGGACTCAAAACGGAAACGATACCATCTGGGTGATCGTTGACCGCCTCACGAAGTCAGCACACTTTCTGGCAATCAAGGAAACGGATAAGTTCTCGCAGCTTGCAGCTGTTTATCTGAAGGAAGTGGTTTCCAGGCACGGGGTGCCAACCTCCATTATTTCTGATCGTGATCCGCGTTTCATACCTGATTTGTGGCAAGCGATGCACAAATCATTTGGCTCACATCTCGACATGAGCACTGCCTATCACCCTCAAACGGATGGTCAGAGTGAGCAAACCATCCAGACATTGGAAGACATGCTGAGGGCATGTGTTATCGATTTTGGTAAAGGTTGGGAAAGACACTTACCCTTGGTGGAGTTTTCCTATAATAACAGTTACCATACCAGCATTCAGGCAGCTCCATTCGAGGCTTTATACAGACGGAAATGTCGATTTCCACTCTGTTGGGCCGAAGTGGGTGACAGCCAAATCACGGGTCCGGAGCTTGTGCTCGAAACTTCTGAGAAGATTGTACAAATCAGAAATCATATGGCGGCAGCGCATAACCGTCAGAAAAGCTACACTGATAAACGTAGGAAACCTTTGGAGTTTGCCGTAGGCGATCGCGTTATGCTAAAAGTTTCACCCTGGAAGGGCGTGGTACGTTTTGGGAAACGCGGTAAGCTTAATCCGCATTATGTCGGGCCATTCATAGTTCTGGAATGAATTGGTAAGGTGGCGTACAAGCTCGAGTTACCAGCTGAGTTGGGTAACGTTCATGATGTTTTCCATGTTTCGCAGATGAAGAAGTGTTTGTCCGATGAAACACTTACGGTACCGTTTCAAGAACTAAAAATTGACGACAAGTTGCAATTTGTCGAAGAACCAATCGAAATTATGTACTGGGAAGTCAAGGTTCGTAAACATAGCCGAATTCCAATCGTGAGAGTTCGTTGGAACTCAAGACGTGGACCGGAGTTCACGTGGGAACGCGAGGATCAGATGAAGCTCAAGTATCCTCACCTTTTCCCAACGAAACAATCTAATCCTGGTGCAACTAATGAATTTCGGGATGAAATTCCCCTTCAAGTTGGGGATGATGTGGTACCCGAGGAAAATCCACGGTCATCCTGATTTGACACTTCGCCGCTTTTGGATTACTTATCAAATTTCGAGACGAAATTTCTTTCAAGTTGGGGATGATGTGACAACCTGAGTTTTCAAGGTCTTTCCTCGACACGCTACTTGTTTACAATTATGTTTTCGTAATTTGTTTGCGTTATAATTATGTGTATGATTGCTACATGATTAAGGTAGTATTATGTGTGATTGTTAATAAAACTTAGGATTGGTTTATGTTTCATGTCTTTCGCCAACTTCACTTCGACGAAATCTTATCCGACGAAGATAGGATCTTCGTCACAATCCTTACTTGACGAAGTATAGTTCTTCGTCATCACCCTTGCTCGACGAATCATTGGATTTTCATCACCACCTCACGACGAAGAATACTTCTTCGTCAAATGTATAGTTCTCTGTATGGGCTTTCGGCCCAAGTGAGGCCCAACATACCCGGCTATAAGTACTGTGCTCACATATCATTACGTAAGATCACAATCGGCGAAACCCTAGACCCTCCTTCCCCTCCCTTGCACTCGGCGGCAATCTTTATTCCTTTTGAAGTGCTTCCAAGTCTCATCCTGCAACCGGTTAGTATGTGATTATCCGATTAGACCTGCTTGTTTCATTGTTTGATTGTTTTGTGATGATTGTGACCTACTGGGATATAGGGTTTGTTAGAAACCATGCTTTCATATTTAGTAAACTAGGGTTTGATGTTTCATGGTTTAACCTGAGAAATTAGAACACACATGATAAGGATTTGATAGTTTGCATTTGTTCATGTTCACTGCACGATTCAATAATTCTGCTTGCTGAATCTATTGTGTTAGCTGTTATATATGGTTAGGGAATAATCGAGATTGTGACATTTAGCATGATGATGCCTAGAATTGCTTATGATTGATTTAAGAGAATTTAGGGAAACTGTTTCTATGAATTGGGTATGATCACAATTGATAACTAATTAAATATTATGGTTTGATCAGTTTAGGAATACGAGATGTGTTTACGGGAATTTCGGGTGAATAGTTAAAAGCACAGAACGAAACTGTAAGACCCCGAAGAAATTCCCTCCTCGACGAAACACCCATGTCGACGAAGGATGGGTTCTTCGTCGAAAGGGATTACGGCGAACAATGGGTTCTTCGTCGACAGGGTTATGGTGAACAATAGGTTGGTGAACAATAGGTTCTTCGTCGATTGGGTAAAGAAACGGAACAGTGGACTAAGTTGAACGTGTTGATGAGGGACTATGTTAATGAAATCATATCACTGCATGTTAGTGATGATTAATTATGACTAAGGAGACATGATTTGGTTTTTATGTATAGCACACTTAACTATCAAGTACTGTTACGAAACATACATATGAATTGTGGATTTGTATGAGTTTGAATAACTGTTATGTGCTATTCGGTGATTGTTGCTGGAACGCACACTATGATTATAATTTATACGCGAACCAAGCGAATATAAACTGATTGCGTATACATGAACACCATAGAACTTGACTGATTAAGTGTGTGCGAGTAGCTAGTCATACCGAGCAAACCAAGGTGAGTTCACTTCTCTCAAAACAAGCATGCGTCCGGTGGGGACAATCAAACAGACAAAACTTATAAATGGATTTTCGTAAACTCATATCCTTGTAGGGGATATGAGGCGGTTTTCAAATACCCACATCCTTGCAGGTGATGTGAGGCGGATTTCAAAAACGCATATCCTTGCAGGGGATATGCTACGGTTTTCAGTAAATGTTGATGTTGGATAATACACTCACTTTCTATCACTTAAGTCCCATCATACTACCGGGTTAGTTGCTTATAGGGCAACGAGGTTATTAGTTGATAGCGCTATTAGGTTTGGCACCCTCAGGATGCACCTGGATAGGACGGGCGTGAACTAATAACTTTACATCATGACCAATGTTGATAAAGCATTGGAGAAGGGCAAAAAAGGGCTGTCTGCGGTATCGAGTTATTATCAGCATAACGTAACATAAGTCATTGCTTGGTAACAAAACGGTTAAACACATTGTGAACTCACCAGCGTTCAGATACACTTTTTCTGCATGCTTGCAGGACCTTAGGTACACCGTTATGGAACTTGCTCTCTGGGTAGCTGGAGTGATCATGGGTCGTGGCATTTGGAACGCTTCTCGCTGATGCATTGTTTTGAACAATTACATTTTCAAACTTATCGAATATACTATTATGCTTCCGCTGAATATTGTTTGACTATTTAAACTAGTGTTTGAAATACTTCTTTCGACTTAATGAAAAGTTTTACTTTATTATGGTTCAATGTGATTGGTGGCTATATCCTGGTACGTCACACGCCTCGCGGTAGTGGTTTGACACATAAGCCTACTTTCCTTTTTAAATATTTCCTTTTCCTTTTCACAAAAATAAATTAAAATAAGAAAATAGTGGTTTGGGTCATGACCACACTCTTAAGGTAGTGGTTTTCGATGTTGAATTAGAAGCGAGTGACATGACGCTAATGTGGAGGGTCATGGTGACCATAAAGGTCATGACCACACCCTATAGCCTAATACACTATTAACTAATTATTAGAGTAATATAGAAGTGTTTTTTTTTAATAATTTCCATTGGTAACCTAACGTATTTAAAAAGCTACGGTGACATGCTATCAAGAGTATATGTTTATAGATAAAGGCCAAAAAAAAAAAAAAGATTTATGTGCGTATACTTTGGTTTCATACTTTAAGTGACAACTTATTATTATTATTAGAGTAAAGAGTAAAATGCACGGATAGTCCCTGTGGTTTTGCAAAATAACACCCATAGTCCCCAACTTTTGGAAATTACACCGGTGCTCCCTGTGGTTTGACAGTTTGTTACTCGGATAGTCCCTGAAGTGAATGTCCGTTAGTTTTTTCCGTTAAATGTATGTGAAATGACAAAATTACCCTTCATTTTCTTCAACCTATAATAACAAAAGCACTGCCACACCACCTACTTCGGCCACCACCACCCTCCCCACACAAGCACTGCCTCACCACCTACTTCGGCCACCACTGCCACTCCGATATAAACACACGCCAAGAAACCACCACAAACTATTGTCGCCATGAGATCACCAGCACCAGAAACGAATTTGTAACTGAAAACCCAACACTGTCGATTTTGACGGTGGTTTATGAACGTCGATTTCAGTCGCTTGTTGCTTGTTTCTGATTCAATTTCAAACCGGGGTGTTATCGTGATGTGTTGCGATGGAGATGGCGACACGAATTTGTAACCCAGATGGATATCATCATCTACTATATCGCCGTCTTTTAATTTCTACTGCTAAAAAATTCACATCGACATCTCACACCCACAAACCCGGTTCGTCATTTTCTAATTAATGCCACAAAATTGGGTTTCATGGATTTTCCGGCGACTACTCAATTTGTTTCATGGAGTTCAAGATTTGTTCTACCCATATTACTCTACAAATTTTTATTTGTTTTTTAGGTAAATCCAGAGATTGCATATGATTTCAGAAATTTCACTATTTAGTTTCTTTCTATAGTGATCTGTGATCAGAAGAAACTTGCTTGTTACTTGTGAAATTGAATTTTATATGAATTCTTCCAATATCCTTTTCATCGAACTGTGATCTGAAACCATATTTCAATATGGGTTTGCAGATGAATGTGGTGGTGGTGTGGGTTTTGTAGGTGAATAAGGTGGGTCCACACTTTTAATAATCCATATTGGTTTTTTTATTTTTATAGAGAGGGGTAAATAAGTAATTTTAGATGGACTTAACAGAGAAAACTAACCTCCATCCACTCTAGGGACTATCCGAGTAACAAACTGTCGAACCACAGGGACCACCGGTGTAATTTCCAAAAGTTAGGGACTATAGGTGTTATTTTACAAAACCACAGGGACTATCTGTGCATTTTACTCTAGAGTAAATTACTGTTTTGGCTCCTGTGGTTTAGCCAGTTTAACCATTTCATCCCAAAAAATAAATCTTTTAATATATCAGACCCCGAGGTTGCATTTTATAACGGTTTTGACCCCTGACACTAACTTTGTTACTTTTTTTCAAGTTAATGTAACGGTAATTAGGTCATTATATACATTAGGGGTTGTTTTTTATAATTACAAAGTTCTTTTAATATTTAAGAGATTATTAATGCAATTACTAAAGTTTTTTTTATTATTTCGTCATTTTTATGATTATTATTTAACAAAATGCGTTTTAAATATACAAATAAATATGTATTTTCATTAACCGTTTTTTATAAAAGTCGTTTTAAAAATATTTTTTTTTACATTTTGTTTGAACCATCTATCATTTTTAAAATTTTTCCTCTTTAAACCATTTGCTTTTTAAAATCATTATTTTTAAAGTCGTTTGTCTTTTAAATTTTTTTTAAACACTTCATTTTATACCATTCTTTTTAAAATCATTTAATTTTAAAGATTTTTAAACAACTCAATTTTAAGCCTTTCATTTTTCAAAATTTTACAAAACGACGTGTATAAAAAACAAAAGAAATGTAAGGTTTGAAAAAGATCGTTCATTTTCAAACTTTTTTATAGAATGATTTATTTCTTTTTCAAATCAACCATTTCTTTGAACCGTTTGTTTATTCAAAATTCGTTATATTTTTAATCTCTTCTTTATTAAATTCGTGCGTTTTTTAGTGCCTTACACTTGTTAATTTATTTTTTAAGGTTTTGTTTTTTTATAAACGTCATTTTTTTAATCTTCGTTTTTTAACTACTCGTTTCGTTTAAAATTGATTGTTTTTAAATTTCTTCGATTTTTTAAATCATTCATTTTCTAAAGATCTTTTTCCCTAACGGCTATAAGTAAACTGAATACAAAGTTTTAAAAATGAACGATTTAAAAAACGGTTTTAAAAGGATAGGTTTAAAAAGAAACGATTTTAAAATTAATGACTTAAAGAAAGAATTGTTTAAAATGTTAAAAAATGATTTTAAAATGAACGATACAGAATGAATTGTTTAAAACACTTAAAAATACAAAGAACTTTAAAAAGAACGATTTTAATAAACCAACGGTTTAAAAATGAATAATTTTAAAAGCGATAAACGGTTTAAAAAAGGTTAAAAACAAATGATTTTAAAAACAACGTTTATAAAAATAACAAACGCTTAATGAAAATACATATTTATTTGTATATATAAAACATATTTTGTTGAATAATAATAGTGAAAATAACGAAATAATAAAAAAAACTTAAGTAATTGCATTAATAATCTGTTAAGTATTAAAAGAACTTTGTAATTATCAAAAACAACCCCTAAGGTATATAATTACGTAATTACCCTTACACTTAACTGCAAAAAAGTAACAAAGTTAGTGTCAGGGGCCAAAATCGTTATAAAATGCAACCTTAGGATCTGATATGTTAAAAGATTCTTTTTTGGACTGAAAGGGTTAAACTGACTAAACAACATGGGCCAAAACAGTAATTTACTCTCAGACCATGCGTAACGGGCGTGTTTTTTTTTCAAAAAAAGCCCCCAAACACGCCCAATCAAGCCCCACCCCACCTCACCCCCCTTGGGCATTTTTGTGCGTTATTTCCGAAAAAAAAGCTCCGAAGCGTTTTTTAAATCACGCCAAAATGGAAAACTGTTGGCCAATCACATGCATCCCTCTTTTTCTTGGCCAATCCCCTTTTTTGGTTAGTTTTTTTATTTAATTCTTTACACCCCTTTTTAACATAACACCCGCATCCCCACTACACCCAATTTAGAAAAACGTCCAATAATGCCCTTTACTGACTAGACTGTCACATGACGGAAAACATCCAAGGGTGGGGACATTATTCACCCTTACCACTACGTATGATCTTATTATTATTATTTATTATATCCTCTTATAGGCTGGAACATATGCTTTACAAGTCACTCGTGTTGGTTTTCTAATCCCAGAAACTTTGAATCTCCAAATAAAATAAGCAAATTCAGAATGAATTACTCATAAATTAATTAATTTACCTTTATAATAATAACACTTTGAAGAAGTCTTCCAGCAGCAATATCTCTAATAATTAATAGGAATTAAGATGTCACGAGCAGTTAATCAATTATACTTTTAATTCTGGTTGAAGAAGTCTTGGTTTATGTTTCTGGTTTTCTTTTATTAATTAGTGCCTACAGGAAAAACCAAAAATATGTAGCATATAAACCTTATTTTCCTCCCAGCGTTCTAACCTTTTTGTATGAACATTTTTTTAAATAAACATTAAAGCAAAAAAAAATTGATATCTTAGACTACACAATATGGATGCATGGAGAGGGGAAGGCAAGCCCCTCTATGTAGTGGTGGAACTAGCCCATTAAATCAGGGGTATCTCAATTTTTTTTACCATACAATCATACAATATAAAAAAAGACAATAAATAAATAAAGTAAAAAAATACCTAATAGATTTGACCTATTCTTTTTTTTCATAGCTTGAAATTGTCCCATCACATATTGTTTTTTACTTTATGAAAAAACTCCTTTTCGACCGCACAAACATGGCATTGTTCAAAAATTTCGGGCCTATTTGATTGCGTAAATCCGTCTTGATAATCTTCAATTTTGAAAAACATCTTTCAACGGTTGCGGTTGCAACCGGTAAAACCAAAGCTAGCTTCACTACCCGATAAACCAAAGGACAAGAACTATGTGTTCCCATTTTAACAATAAGACACGCAAGATCACTTATTCTATTATAGGGGCTATATTAGTTATTACAATTTGGGCTTAATAATCATAAAACTAATTATTACGGCTTTGTTATTAAACAGGTTTTGGGCTTAATGAATAATATCAAGTTTTATAATTTTCTCTTAGGGGTATCCTCGTATATGTTTTTGGGTATGCTACGAATAAAACCGAAAAAAAATTACATTGCGAATACGAATACGGGGTTGAGCCGTAGCCCGTGCTACGGCTCATTGTACATTAGTTCCGCCCCTGCCTCCATGCCACCCACATTACCCCACCACACACGCCATGAGGGCGTTGCCCCTTCCCTCATGAAGATATCCACGGTGTTTGGGCATTTGACTCGTGTTCCATCCTTGACTTTTAGCCTATTGCTTTTCGCCACCCCTCTATTTTGTGTTTTGGGGAGCAAAGCCCCCACTGTCTAAGTGGCACAAACACGACGGGATTTGCCATCTTGTCCTTTCCCATCACACCATGTAGTCTAAGAAAAAGAAAACCAACCATATGAGCACCCCTACATCATTAAATCACACTTAATATATCAACAAAGTCACGCTTAGTGTCATGAACTAATCTTTTCAATCACACTTACTTTATCAACCAACTCAGGCTAGCTTTAAGATCATCTTGAATGTTGGTCAAAGTCCAAAGTCCAAACTCGTCACATCAACGCCCCATATTATTCTAAACCTCAACTATTCCAACCCTACTTTTTCATCCAACAATAAACCATTACAAACCTTCACATCACATCTAGTTTTACACACAAAAAAAATTGTATTTTATTTTATTTTATTGCATGTGAGTGTGTGGTCCCCACTAAACCAAACCGGACACGCAGTGTGCCAAACCGGACGCCAACAATCAAACTTCTCCAATGGGGGCATGCGTCTGTGCAATGGGTTTCGAATCCAAACTCAATGAGGTAGCAACCATTGAAGATGCTGTAATACTCCCAATGATTCACAGACTTAGAGCATTCACATCACATTCTGCATTTTTGTGTGTGTGGATTCCGCATATTATAAAAAAATGGTTGTAAGTGCAGGAGAGAGAAAATATTACTGT
The DNA here is from genome assembly GCA_030545235.1 of Helianthus tuberosus. NCBI lineage: Eukaryota > Viridiplantae > Streptophyta > Magnoliopsida > Asterales > Asteraceae > Helianthus > Helianthus tuberosus. The sequence goes on along the minus strand of JARYGA010010299.1, from coordinate 3,205 downwards.
TTATTTGTATATTTAGAGGAACAATGTTCACTCCTATTAATTAATTATTAAATATTTTTTGAAAATGGTTGTAAGTGGATGAGAGAGAAAAGATAATGATAAAAGTATTAGAAAATATTATTTAATTTAAAAAAAAGAGAGCGAAAATATAATGATTTTTATTTTAATTATAGAAATGAAGATGTTCTAAATTTGTTTTGCAGCCTTACTACTTGCCACTTGCAATTCAACATCTTCCAGTATTTCTTGGAACAAATAAGCGATTGTCGTCTTGTCCTTTTTTATGGCTGGTTATATTCCCTGCATGATTTTAATACGTATAGCCCATACCCTGCAGTTTATAGGTTTTAAAACTGGACATCGGTAATAAGACAAAGACTATACTTCCTTATGAATTACAGTATAATAATTTAGATTGCCAGATGTATTAGACATGGTTTCTCATCGTATGATTTCCACTTTCACTATTTTTAACTCTACAACTTAGTATATTTTCTTGTTTCTAACCTACTACTAATACGTAAATCTAAATTCATTTTAGAATTGCAAACCCGAATTGAACTTCGTATTGCAAACTTCATTATTTGATCATTGATATACTTTTGGCTTCAAATCTTCCTCCACGACCCACACCCAATCACAAAAACTAACTGAAACAAACTAGAATTCTCTAATTTCCTAAAAACAAAAGTGTGACAGCCCCTAGCCTTCGTTCTTTAGCCCGATCGACACACCCTCGAACCTAATTTCGAATACAACCTTTGAAGGCGAACCACCTACATAATCGAAATCGTAATTGCGTAATTAAACATCCTGTGATCCTTAATGCTTGTGAATTGATGCAACAGTGAATCAATATCAAGAGCCTGATGCTCGAATACCAATTGTTGGCCTAGACTACAATTGATATTGAAAATTAAGATGAAACAAGAATGGATCTGAGAAGAACTTCAATTGAATTGCATAAAACGTGTGATTAAAAGTTTTGTTTGAACTATTTGAGACCGTTGACATCAGATTATATAGTTGGAGGGCCAATGATGTCAAAAGGGGATAATACTATTAGACCCATATACGTATTTGACCAAAAATCGCAGCGGAAATTCGTACCATAATATTGCTTTCATTATAAATGTTTTGACATCCTAGAAAGTTCATTTCCAAAATAACTCTTTCATATAAATACATCTATCGACTCATTTACTAAAAAAAACATAACTTATGTTTACTATATTACATACACCAACGTTCTCGTACAATCTATCTTGTGACTCGGTCTTCGTTCTCTACTCCTCGGTGATCCTTCGTGTCTCGTACAACCTGCGCTCACCACATACGTCATAACATTAGCACGCATTATAAACGTAACAAGATTCATTCTCGTTTACTTTTCTTTCCGTTATCTCTTTACATTCAAGCTTTCCATCTGAGTATATAATCCGTGGTGAGACTTCCATATTGTACCTGCGTTACACTTTATTCACAAGGCACACTATTAATATCATCAATATTCAATTGTATTGAAAACTTGCATACTCACCTACCTACATACGCATTTACCTCCATTCATACTTACATAATTGCGTACGTTCTCACATACCTTCTTACACACCTACAAGTATACATTCGTACATACATACATGCCTACATACATACTTACTTGCATACATACCTACACATATACATGCCTACCCACATACATACCTACATATCCTAAAACTTAAAAACAGTTGGTCATACTTAGCTTACAAGTGTTTAAAACGTGCTTAAACAGGTCCGTAGCTGAAAATAAACACCCAGCAACAAGTTTGCTGTCATTTTGGGCCCTCGCGGGGCGCGACGAAGTGTCAGTTCATAAATCGCTCACAAACGAATTCTCTCTCTAAATTCTGTAGTGTTAAAATTATAATTGGGCATTATACCCCCCTAATTAACGAAGTTCTACCTCGTTGTAAGTATCATAACCCCCGGTTACGTATTATATACGCTGCCCGATTGATCTAGCGATCCGTAACGGCTGTCGAGGCTCTGCCCGATGTAGTCGTTGGAGTACTGTCTCGGGGAGGGTAAAACTAATGTAAATATTGGGTTATTATACTAACGCGTGTGCATTGTTTAATTTATTAGATTATAACCAGGAAACTACAGGAAAAAGTCTAAACTAGCAATGTGAGTAATCTCCTTTTTGTGTAAACCTTTTTGCAAACTGTTTTTACAAAACCTCAATTATTTTACATTATAATTAACAATGATTGAGCATTTTTAATTCTACAATTATCGTCGGTCTGTTGGGGTTTTGTATACAAAATTTGTTACTACATTGTGAGTAGTAACATGACCACAAGTCAGGATTGACAGTGCCGTGGGTGGTAATTAAGGTAGAATAATAAACAAACGTAATTGCTGATTGCCCTCAATTCTGTACAAGGATAAAACCCGTCTTGATTAAATTGGGATTCACTCACCGGTATTTCCCACTGACAAAATGTTTTTAAACACGTTTCAGGTAACAAAATGTGAAAGCCAAATAGAAGCCATCTGGACAGCACTGAAGGCTTGGAAAAGTGGCTATAAAAGTTACCTAAATAAACAAGATGTTTTATTCAATAAATTAGGGTTTATCCCTATAAACATGTTTGTAATAAAAACTTTGGTTTTGTCCCAATAAGTTTATAATTATAAAAAATGTGGTGTTTTACTCTGATAAAATATTTCCTAACTACGGTCCTGATGAAATTTCCACTGCCAAATAATGATAAACACCGATACCACCAACTCTGAGTAGGTCGCGGCCGCCCGCCTCCCGAGGAAGGGGTTGGGGGTTGCGACAGAAGGTGGTATCAGAGCTACAGCCACTGATTTATGCCAAAAAAGTGTTCTGCTGACATTGAAATTGTCAATTTTATTAGGAAATAATCAATGAGATTATGTGCATACATATAGATTATTATTTTGTGTTATTTGACCATTTGTTAGTTTACAGTATGAGTGATCAAGGACCTTCGGACGCTTACCGTCAATTGTCCAGCTCTCCTAGGTATGAAGGAACTTCTTCCCAGCCTACCCCCTCGGGGTATTCGGCTGACACCGAAGAAGGGATTTTTGTATTCAAAGCACAATCTGAAGAGCCATTCCCTCCTAAGAAGAGAGGATGGTTCAGCAGAGGAGCTCAGGAACGTAGAAAAAGGATGAGAAAATTACAACA